>JANHFX010003774.1:12486-41374 GCA_027560015.1 Chloroceryle amazona
AAGTCCTTTTCTGCAGGGCTGCTCTCTATCCCCTCCTCCCCCAGCCTGGATTGGTAGTGGGGATTGTTCTGGCCCAGCTGCAGGACCCTGGATGTATTTAAAAGCTATCTAGCTGTGGTGCTCAAAGATATGGTGTAGTAGTGGCCCTTGTAGATCTAGATAATGGTTGGACTGGATGATCTCAAAGGTCTTTTCTAACCATAGTGATTCTTGGACTAGGAAAGCCAGCACCCATCGAAAGCTACCAGGCAGCCCTTGGCCAGGAGTGTCAGAGCCCCAGTTAATTTAGGGTGTAGTGTATATTCTCACTGCCTCTCATTCCTGGAAGGCATGAAGTTATACTGGCTGCCTGCTTGCTCAAGAAGTGTGAAATTCTTTCTCTGACCTTTTCTGTTATGCTATTAAAAGGCTTCATGGACAGTTATTTCAGAAAAAAAATAATAATTTCAATATCTGTTGGTAGCTGGGGCAGAACTTGCCCATATCTCCAGGCTGAGCTCTGGTCTCCTCTTTGCTTCACCCCAGCCTTGCAGATGGAGTGTGCTGCTGTGTGGGACCTCTGAGCCTCTCCAGCCCAGGCTTCCCCTGCCCCCCTGGGCCTGGGGTGGGGGAAAGGAGGAGTTGGCATGGGGAGAGGCCACTACCAACTGCAGAGACCCAGAGAGCCTGCTCACCCCTTGGGTTGCAGTGAACACCTAACTCCAGACTGACCTGATTTACGTTACAGGGCAACCTCAAAGCTTTGACTGGAGTAAGGATTCCTTCATGCTGGTCTCTGCAAAAGCTGGTGCACAGGAGATCTCTAACCTAAGGGGTTTATCACATGAGTAAAGAGCATGGAGGCTGGAGAGAAGGCTGCCCTAGTGAGGCTACATCTGGAGTATTGTGTCCAGTTCTGGGCTCCCCCGTTCAAGAGAGACAAGGAGCTACTGGAGAAAGCCCAGAGGAGGCTACGAAAATGCTGAGGGGACTGAAGCATCTCTGCGCTGAGGAAAGGCTGAGAGCCCTGGGGCTGTTTAGCTGGAGAACAGAAGACTGAGAGGGGATCAATGAAGACCGATCAATGCTGATCAAGAGCTAAAGGGTGGGGGGCAAGAGGGTGGGGCCAGACTCTTTTCAGTGGTACCCAGTGACAGGCCAAGGGGCAACAGGCACAAACTGGAACCCAGGAGGTTCCATCTGAACAGAAGGAAAAACTTATTTGCTGTAAGGGAGACAGAGCCTGGCCCAGGATGCCCAGAGAGGCAGTGGAGTCTCCTTCTCTGGAGAGATCCCAAACCTGCCTGGACAAGGAGATCCTGGGACCCTGCTGGAGCAGGGGGGATGGAGGATTTGATCTCCAGAGGTGCCTTCCAACCCCTAGCGCTCTATGACTCTGTATTGCAAGCTCCCTGCACACAACAGGAGCTGTTTCTGTAAAGCCCAGGCTCTACAGATGTCACGCAGTCTACCTGAATTGATATGATAAATGTCTTTCATGGACAGAATTAAACAGATGGGTGGATGGACAGACAGGGAGACAGAGGGAATGCAAGATAAAAAAAGAGCAGAAAAATAAAACCTCATAGGGTGGACACGGCTACACCATGCCAGGGTAGTAACCAAGATTTGCTCCAGGAGCTGAAGGGAAGCGGATCTGAGCTCATGGATCCCGGGGCAAGAGGAAAGGGGCAGAGAGCGGGAAGCAGGTAGCGGCTCTGGGTCCCTGCCGGCACTACAGGCTATTTTACAGTTGATTTATATGTGTAACAGGCAATGTTTCTCTGCTGCCACTGACATTAGGAGCTGAAATGCTGCAAAGACGAATGGCCGTTTGTCACTGCAAATGAAGTTCACTTGCTTTTAGGTTTTTCTGCCTTTCTATTTTCAGCTGGCCAAGCAGAGGGCACCGTGGAAAGGGCAGTGGCGAGGAGCGTGCTTAGGCAGGGCACACTTGCTGCTCTTCCCAGCTCATGAAGGAAACCCCTCCCCCTTACCTACACCCACCCAACCACACACAGCAAGGGGGGAGATCAAGGAAGCGCTTGCTGGAAGATGGGCAAGCAGCCCAGGGTCTTTTGGGCTGCTGGGAGTAACTCCTCCTTTCCCAGGATATTGAGCTGGGCAGAAGATCAACAATCTCCCATTGCCTTGGCCTCCACACTTTTAGCTGCCAGGAAGGAGCTGCAGGCACTATTCTGCTCTGCCAGCTGCGCTTGGCAATCTCTAGGAATGACTGTTGGGAAACTACCCATCATCCTTTAGCAACCATTTGCCTGGCCCACAAGCGCCATTGCTCATCCTGATCTTATAAACCTCCTAATTTCACTGAATCATAGAATCACAGATTGGTTTGGGTGGAAGAGACCTTTCAAAGCCATCCAGTCCAACCCCCTGCAGGGAGCAGGGGCAGCTGCAACCAGAGCAGGTTGCTCAGAGCCCCAGCCAACGTCACCTGGAATGGTTCCAGGGATGGGGCATCGACCACCTCTCTGGGCAGCCTGGGCCAGGGTCTCACTGTCCTCAGTGTAAGAAATGTCTTCCTTCTCTCCAGTCTAAATCCCCCCTCTTTTGGTTCAAAAGCATCATCCCTTGTCCTGTCACAATAGGCCCTGATAAAAAGATTGTCCACATCTTTCTCTTAGGCCCCCTTTAAGTGCTGAAAGGCCACAATAAGGTCTCCCTGGAGCCTTCTCTTCTCCAGGCTGAACAGCCCCAACTCTCTTGGACCTGGAGAGGTCCTCTAGCCCTTGGATCATTTCTATGGCCTTCAGAGCCCTGGAGATCCATCGCCCTACAGAATGCATGGCACAAAACCCGCACTTATTCGCACAAAGGGGCATTTTGCAGCACTGAGCAAGGAGGGACCCAACAAAAGTCCCCTTTCATGAGGGCATCATTCAGTGGCCACCAAAGAATGGGGCACTCCTTGTGGTTGGCCAGGCTTTCTTGAAACACCCATCTCTAACTCCTGTAGGGAATATGCATAAGAGCTCCCAGGCAAGTGGAAAAGAAAAAGAAAAGAAGGAAAGCAGACTTCTTGTCTGCAGCACATGGGACAGCCAGAGAGACACAGCATAGATGGGCAGTGCTGTGGAATCGAGCAGAGGGCTGCATCTCAAAGGCCAGTGGCAGCAGCAGGAGAAGCCAGGACTTTATGAGGGTTGTTAAAAGTTTGGGATCAGCTGGGATGGCAATCTGGATTTCTGTGCTAATTGCCTCCATTCTGATTCAGCAGAGAAGATTCAAACCTCCAGCATTTTGTGTTCCCTTCGAAATGCTGGCATGGCTGGAAGTTGGGGAGCGAGGAGAGGCAGTAACAATCGCATTGTTTAGTGTCTTATGGCCTGATGAGCTAAACATCTGCTTGAAATATTAATAACTGTCAGATGGGAACAGCTCGGGGGCTCTATAGAGTTTCACACCATCTGTTTGTAGAGTAAACACACTTAGACACAAGCGCATACACCCAACCCTTTTATCAGGGCTTTTACTTTGCGTCAGCACACATCTGGGGGGGGGCAGGAGACCAGGAACCATGCTGGGGGGGAGCTAAGAGGTCACCAAATTCATCTACAACTAATGATGGCAATAGCAATGCACCCAAAGCCTAGTAGGGGTTCCGATACTCCCCCCTCTGATATTTCCTATCTCAGAGACGCTTTGCTTCCTATTTTGACCAGTTTTCAGCGCAGGATTTTGTTGTGGTTCTTGATGTGCCCCACACTTGCACTGATAGCAACTGACAGCACGATGTCAGTGAAATCTATCTTCTCACCAAGGATTTTGGGTGTTCCTCACCATCCAGGAGGGAGGGAGAAATGAGCTCTGAAAACACTCCAATATCATCACCACCTCTGTCTGCTGCACCATTATTCTGCTGCCAGCCACTTAACACCACTCTCTGCTAAATACAGTCATTCTCCTCTTCCTTCCATCCTTCACCCTATTATTGGCTCAATTAACCCTGATTTGCTTGTGGAAGATGATGCTTCCAAACGGGGCAGTGAGAAAGCCCACACTGAAAGGTAAACATTGTGTGTTCGCTCTCATGGAGGAAGAGACCAAGTTCATTAGGCACCTAAGTTTTTTTTCCCCAGAAGAATTAATTTAAGCAGAGAGACAGCAAATGAGTGGTGGGGCATAAGCCACACACACAACTGAAATTCTTGGAGGATTCCACACAGCAAGGAGGAGGAAGAGACAAGGCTACGACCAGAATCAGTATCTGCAGGAGAAGCTGCTGCCTGCATACGAGACCTTTCAGTGCAGGACTCTCTGTACGCTCCTGGTGCAGTGGGAGCCACATACACATCTCCCTAACACCAGGAAAGGTCAAACAATCTGCTTCAAAAGCCCATGGGAAGGCCACACCCCACCACCAATATCTCCAACCACTCCCTTAACCAGGCTTTCCATCCCATCCCTTGGTGACAGCCACCAGAGAGCCACACGCACAGCCAGGACTTGGCAAAGAGTCAGGATTCTCCTACTCACATGGACCTGGAGGACAGTGGTGCCCACAGTAGTGTTCTCAAAGAGGCTGACGTTGTACAGGGCCTTGCTGAAAACGGGGCGGTTATCATTCTCATTGATGAGGTTAATCTTCACCCGTGCAAAGCCGACATGGTCCGGGACACTCTCGTTTGCAAAGAGCTGGGCAGAGTTGGGAAGCAAAGGGGACAGATGGAGGCACTGTTTGCAAAGCTTGGGAGAGTTTTCTACTCTTCTTTAATGGAGAAAACAACACTCTCCTGAGTTCCCTCACCAGATGAGGCAGCTCAGTGCTAACCACCAAAGCATAGATGCTCAAAAAATAAAAGAAAAAAGCCCCTTCCCTCAGCTCCTGTAGCTACTCAGCTCTAGGCGACTTCAGGCTGTGGGCAAGCCAAACTGGACCACCTGCCTCAAACAGCCTCAGTATAACAAACCAGGGAACTATGATCTGCCATCCCAGCTGTCATGGTTTAACCTCTGCTGGCAGCTGAACACCACACAGCCACTCATGCACCGCTTTCCTCCCACCCCCCTCTACACCTCCTCCTGTGGGATGGGAAGGAGAATTGGGAGGAAGAAAAAGGTGAGACCCTGAGGGCTGCGCTAAGGACAGTTTAATAAAACAATACAAAGAGAGAAGAAAACAACAGTACTAATGAAAGTAGGAATGAAATGACAGAAAGTGAGCAATAGAAGCCAGCAAGGCTCTACCTGTGCCCAAGGTGCCAACTTTCCCCATTCTGTCCACACTGAAGCTACACAGCAAGCTGAAAACAGACACTCCTGCCCTGGGCCAGCCTCCCTTTATACTGGGCCATGACTCAATATGGTATTGTCACAAGCAGCTGGGAGGGGCCACAGGTGGGATAAACAACCTAACCAGCCAAGGGGCTCAAGATAACTAACCCAGTGTGAACCCAGAACACCAGCACAGCCTGAGGTGAGCCTGGGAAGGCTTTTATCTTTCTCCCCCAGTGCGTGAAAGCTCCTCTGTCAGGACTAACACCGCCTGTGTGGTGTGAACCTGCTTGACAATTCACAGCTCAGGCAGAGAGCAGGAGAAAGCTGGAGGAGGAGGCCAGGGAGAGCTTTGGTGTCTGATAGATGCACTTAAAACAAAGCTTTATGGTCTATAAAGCTTTCACAGCTCTATGACATAGGAAGGGGGAAACACGCTCCGCTTAAGCTCTTGCAGCTGAGCCTTTGGATGATGGAAAGAGAGAGAAGGCTCAGAGCAACTCTCTTCCTCACCTCCTGTTGTTTATGATTATTTCCATTTTTTAGCACTCCAGAGTTTCATAGTGTGGATAGAGAGAGAAGTCTGGTCACTCCTAGGACACTGGAAAACATGGATGTCCCACAGAGCACAGGGGTGCAGCCTTACCGAAAATTCGTAGCGCGGAATGGTCTCAAAGTCCAGTGGCACTGCCACGCGGACGCGGATGTCCGCCTTCCCCTGGATGGAGGTTGGTGAGATGATGAAGTGATTGGAGTTGTTGCCCACCAGGTAAACCTCGAAAATGCTGTTGGGACCCTGGGAAAGTGAGAGAGGAAGGTTGACATTGATAAAGAAGGAAGGTGCTGCAGGTACCCATGGCCAGCCTGGGGATGAGTGCAGGACAGAAGGACAGACCCATCTGCAAAGCCCGTGCATTGGCCACAAACCTGTCAGTGGCAGCAGCTTGGGCACAGCCCTTTACTTTCAGACATGTAAAACCACAATTACCAGAGACACAAAGGAGTGGTTTTCTGCTTGGGTTTGGTTAACTGCATCCCAGGATTTGGCACTCTGTGACATTTCATTAAGCTTACCAGGTGTACAATGCATGCAATTTCCATAAATCTTTTCACATGCACCCATTTTGTACCAAATCCACGTGCACATGAAAAGCGTGCCCCCCTGGGATGAACCTGCACCGCACACGGCTGCACGGAAAATCCCTTATGCTGTTTTGAGATCCACGCACTGCACAGGGTATCGCACACTGCTGTTTCTTTGCCTCGTGCTGGGGGGCATAGCATGGGTGCCTCTCCTGTGCAGAGGGCTCTTTCCCGTAAGACAGCTCAAACTGGGAACTGAAAATCTACTCCTCCCCCAAGACATGCTTGGCAGAGCACCAGGGCCACAGACACAACAGCAGCAGCTCTTTAGGACCTGCTTTAGGACCCCTTCGCAAAGCACGGCCCAGCAGAGCACATGAGAGGCAAGTTCACGAGCTGACAGAGCCGAATTTCCAATTTTCCCCGAATGACCTCCCTCCTATCAGAAAAAGGGGCCAATTAAATGCACGAAGGGGCACTAATAGCAAAAGCTGGCTAAGCGTGACTGCTGAAAGCCGGCGACAAGAGCAGAATCCCTGCTTGCCCTCCTTCCCTCACCCCTCAGCAGCTCTGGATCTGGGGGCACGCTGAGCATCCCCAGCAGAGCCACGTGGCATGAGAGGGCCTCAGGGGCATCCAAGGAGCCACATGAACAAGCCCTAAGGGCACCCACTACCAGGAGGCCAGAAATGCTGGGTGGACAATTGGGAGTGAGCATCCCTACGGAGAGAACATAAGTGACTCAAGTCGGGGCAAACTTAACTCCTTGCAAAAGCTCTTTTGCCAGCAAACCGGCAAGTGCCATTCCCTGCAGGAGTGAGGAATGCTCCCTGACGCTTGTACAGAGGCTGGGAGGGAGGGAGCAGAGGACAGGGTGGATGGCAGGTGGAAGCATCACTCTTCAAGCCATCATTTTGTACCCTATCCTTAAGATGGCAGTTTATAACAAAGGACCATTTTCCACCAGTGACAAAAAGCCATTTCATTGAGGAATTTCCACCCAGCTCTGTGGCTGAGACCTTGATGTCTCTCCCAGGGCCTGGTGCCCTCTCTACACCACACAAAAGCACCTTTCATGATGGGGAGACATGAGGAATTTTCTTGGAAGATGGAGAGGAGTGAGTTTGTTGGAGGTGTGAGATAAAAGTTGAAACATCAAAAGAAATCCAAGTATTTGTAGGAAGAAAGCCGGGTAGATTAATTCCCTTCCAGCTGGGGAAGGAGATCAGCCTCCAGATACTCACCACCCTTTTAATTAGGAGCCTCTCGAGTGCCTCAGTCTCCCCACGTGAGGTCTGGAGAAGGGCAATACATCTACGTCTAGGAGGGCTGCTGCGAGTTGCCATTCATATAGTTATTCAGCTATTTATTTTTTTGTTTCTGCCCCCATGCTGCTTTCCTTGCTCCCGGTTCCTGGAGCCTGCGAGCCCCCTGCGGATGGCTGAAAGCAAATCTGAATATTCAAATTGTTATCAGCTGCCCAGCAGAAGGGGCTGGCTCGGCTCAGCTCACAGTTAGGACCCCCACTCTGGAGGAAGCCACGGGGAGCTGCTTACATTTTTCCTCACCCTTTCCTACCTGTCTCCTGCCACCCAGAGCAAAAACTGGATCAGAAACGTGTTCGTGAAGAAGGAAAACAAGTGCCGTATCCCCAGGCTCGCCAAGGTCCTGGCTTGTGGTGCTGGGCTGTCAGCTGAGCATCGGTAAATTTGTGGTGGGTTTTTTTTTTTATCCCCATTGCTGGAAACAAATTGTCTCCTTTGCCTTCCTTTAGAGGCGTAAATTAACGAGCAGCCAGCCAAAGGTTAGCAACCCTATAATAACAAACCCATCCGCACGCGCCCTCCATCTGAAATCAATTGAGCCATAAAGAAAGGGGCTTCAGAGGGAAGTTCACTGCAGCACGAAGCTGGGACACAGCCTCACGTTTCCCATCTCGTCTCGCCCCGCGCCAGCGCGTAAACCCAGCGCTCGCTGCAGCTCGAGGCTGCTGCCCGCTGCCTCCTTCCTGGCAATCAAACCTCCTCCCAGCCGTGGCCAGCACCGCGACTGATGGAAATTTCATGTCAGTTCAGCTAAAAGACAAATTGGAGCTGCACTTGGGCATAATTATTACTTTGTTCTTCACATGGGTGATCCTCGGAGCATGTGGTAGGAGCCGCATCGTGTCCCTGTTTCCACAAAGCCATCATCAACCTCATGCCGATATCCCACTTGCAAATAAGCGACCACTGACTGATCTACCCCAAATTCTTTGTATTTGAGTGATTTGTGATGGATACGTTCGCTAGCCCCACGTGCCCAGTACCCCTCTTAAATTCTGGGGAGCTGCAGCAGAGGGGAGACCGTCTCCCCTGGGCACAGCTAGCACAGCACAGACTGGCAGACAAGGTCAGGAGATCAGGCATGAAGCTGTGAGATGCTGGGAGATGGGTACGTTTGTCCCTCCAGGGGTCCCAGACATCACTCCTGCTATGAATCACAGCCAAAAGTCTGCTCTGCCAACCTGCAAGACGTGCTCAAAGGGCATGTTCAGCACGAATCAGGAAACCCATTCTCATATCAGGAGAGCAGGAGCAACCATATAAACTGTTCCTGCTTTGACTAAAGATAGATCATAAGTTTTATCCCTGCTTTTTCACCCAGCATCACCCACTAGATTCATCCATCACTCCTGCTCCCACCCAGCCCCTTCCCCATGGCAGTGCTTGCAGAAATGCTTCAGAAATTATTCAGCCTTCCAGCAGTCAAAGCAAGTATTTAGCATCACTTACTAACAGCTACAGAAAAACTCAAAGTAAAAAAAAGAAAAGACCAAAACCCCAAACTCTTAGAGAAGGAAACAATCCTTCCTCAGCCATACCACTCCCTGAAATCACCATGGTGCACAGGTAATTTGGTGGCCTGCAACCATTTTCATTACAAAGTGAGTTAGATTTGGGAAAACCAACTTGGGATCCTCAGTTTTCCTCTCTTCAAAGAATCATAGAATCATTTAGATTGGAAAAGACCTTCAAGATCATCAAGTCCAACCATTAACCCAGCACTACCAGGTCACCACTAAACCATGTCCCTCAGCACCACACCTCCACAGCTTTGAAACCCCTCCAGGGATGGGGACTCCACCACTGCCCTGGGCAGCCTGGGACAGGTCTTGACAACCCTTTCGAGGAAGACATTTTTCCTCACATCCAACCTAAACCTCTGCTGGTGCCACTTGAAAATGTTTCCTCTTGTTCTGTCAATTGTTCCTTGGGAGAAGAGACCAATCCCACCTGGCTCCAACCTCCTTTCAGGGAGTTGTTGAGAGCAAGAAGGTCTCCTTAGCTGTCAGCCCTTCCCACCCTCTAAGAAGGTAAAGCACGAGCCTTTCCTCATCACTATCAGTACAAAGGGTGCAATGTCTTCGCTCCCTCCTTGTCTAGGCAGCTACCAACTGGAGGAGGCAGCAAAACTTGCAGGTTTGGCTCAGAATAAACTCAGATTTAAACCACCAGAAGTGACTTATGAAAAACTAATTTTAAGGCCACAAGCACAGCTTAGAAAAATAATGCAGATACACCCAGGTCACATAGCCTGTCCCTGACACTTGGCCTGCAACAAACTGAGATGCAATCACCAACTCCCAGAAGTCGCATTTGTTTCCTTTTCACTGGCTGCACACTTACAAACAGTCTTTTTGCCAGCTCTTCTACGCAAGCAGTAGCTGCGGGCAGCTCATTACAGCAAGATTCATGGAAGCTTCACTGGGTAGCTACTAACCCATCCAGATTTACCCACCCTTATCTTCACGCCACAGCTCGGCGCAGCTGGCCACGGCTCGCAGCGTCGGCAGGAGCAGAATGCGGGGCTGTGCAGATTTCCAGCACCCCTCCGCGAGGGCTCATTGCCCTGGCACTGACCGAAGGGAATATGCCACGTGCGGTGAGATACCTGAGCAGAATGGGGGTCAATGGGTATAGGAAAGCTGCTTCATGGCTTCGGAAGAAGAAAAGGGAAAATTTTGTGAGTATTTCTGCTCTTGATGCAGGTTTGAGTAGTGTTTTAGGAAGCTGGGGAAGAGGGGGAAACATTAAATGTTATCTGTGGATTATAAAATTCCGCTGAGTTTTATTAGTGCAAAAATGCAAGCATGCGCCAAACTAATTCTAAAAGCAGATGTGAGGAGGGAGGGAGGAGGAAAAAGGATGAGAACATTATTATTTATTTTTTTTACCCTAAACAAAACAGCTTTTTCCCTCTTGCATGTGGATAACTTAAATCAGTTAATCAGGAATGCATTATGTAGACCCCTGGTCTTCTGTTTGCTCATATTCTATTTTTTTTTTATTTTCAAAATAATGCCACTATTTATGTTTAAACAGAAATTAGCTTAGTTAACTAGCTTAGCTCATTCCTTGTTCCCTCTATTTCCACATTTCACCTTCTGCCTGGCCTAGTCAAACAAGTCCAGGATATCCTCAGCTGACTGCTAGAAAAGCATAGAATTCACATGGGAATAAAACAATCCATCACTAAATAATTACCAAAATTACTCTTAAAAGAATTATTAAATTTTCAAAATGGGAGCATTTAACATGATTACTGGTTTCACTCCATTTTCAGCCTGCTTATACAACACACAGCACTCTCTCTTCTTTGGAGAATTTGGATCTGTGGCCATCAAGCTCCAAAAATGAATGCTACAACCTGATTTGTACTGTTTATCTACATCAATCAAAAGCATATTTTCATCCAGACACAATGTAGACCCTGAAAACCCCTCACTTTCTGAACATGCAAGTCCTTTCAAATACACTCTGATGCTCCATGCCGGGATATTTGAAGTGCTGACCACTCCCCTTGCGAGCCAACAGAAGTGAAAGGTGGGTGATCATTCCTTAGTTCTGCAGCTGCCAGACAAGTCCGTGAACCGAGAACGGCACTGGTGAACATCAAAACGGCACTTTTAGTGCCATTTAAAGTGAGATTTTTGTCACTCACCACTGATGTTGAAGAGAAATAACAGGGCTTACAGGCTGACCTCATCAGCTGAGGTTTGCTCTCAATTTCTAGCAAAGAATTGAGGGGTTTCACTGTTTCTTTGTTCTACATCTTCCATGGGCTGCTCATCACCCATATCTTTTGTCAGACTTTGTCATACAGCGTGCATCACTCATCTTTCTTTGAAAAGCAAGAGCACTAGTTATACATCTCTCAGACAGAATACATCCTTCTAGCTGAAGCTAGTCTCAAAAGAGATTGGTCTTGCCCTTGAAACCTTGCCTTTTGGTTTTGTTCTGGTGCGGGCTGCTTAGTGCTCCTGCTGCCAGGTCTCTTTGGCACACCCTCAAGTGCCTATCTTACGCTTGATGTCCTTCACAGACAGTAAGACTTAGGAGCCCAGCCATCCAGAGACTCAACAGTGAATCTTCAACTGCTCATTTCACCTCCACTTACACACTTTTCCAAACAGAGTGTTTCAAAACAAAGCCTGCTAGTGATGAGAGCTCTGGTTTGCTAGTTGTGCTGTCCAGGCACAACCTGGTCGTAAAGCAAGGAGGCCCAAAACTAGATGAGAAACACCTTAACCACGCACACTTTTAAACAGCTTAAGCAGTTCAGATCTGAAGAAAACATACTTCAAATGCCATCCCCTTCAGTGGGACATCACTGCCCCAAGCCGCCTCAGGGCAGCACATGGTAATGCTTCTGTCACTCGAAGAGCAGTCTCTTTAGAAAGTGGCTTCTGCCAACCCCCTTTCTGCTTTTCAACATTCTCTCAAGAACCTGCTCATTCCAGCCATGAGGCTTCTACCACCAGCAGCCTGAGAACACAGCGCAGTTGTCCAGCCTATAGCTTTCCAAGAAGAAAGCAGAGCTATGTGAACTGATGGCTGTGCTACAACTACTCAGAGCTTCTCCTTCACACCTTATTTCTTACATCCAAAACAAGGCTCAAAACCACAACAGGAACACACAGTTCTTAATGCCATTCACAAACTGATGTGAAATTCCTACACACGTTAATAACACAAATCTTCAGGGCCTCGTTCAGAAAAAAACTTAGGTATATGTGAAAATTGTATCAAAATCAATAGAACATATAGAAAAATATTCTTAAGTGTTTTGCTTAACTACAGAGTTTGTGACCAAGTTTTGCAAACTGTGAAGGAAGTGGTGTTTCCCATCTCCCATCCTTTATGTTTCTTTATCCCTTCATTTTTCTTTATCCCAAGATAAAGAGCCAGATATTCTGGACAGGATTATTTATCATCATGTGAAGGTAGAAATACTGTGACAGGACAAGTCTAACTGTAAAGCTGTTGATGCAAATGTTATAGATTCATTTTTGATTTCATTATGTGAACACACACCCCAGTGTACCAGCTGAACTACAGAAACACCGACAAAACTGTCCAAATATCCAACCTCCACAATAAACCGCATTTAACTGAGTAACCCAGACAAAATTCCAGATGTCTCTCACACATGATAAATTAAAATACCCAGCAATAAAGTTCAGAGTACACTTCTACAAAGCTAGCATCACATCAGAAAATATAAACAAAACCAGGAAAAATTTAATTCATCTTATTCTCCAAAATCACATTTCACTTTTACGAAACCCCTTCAAACACATTATGTTCCTGATTAACAGCAATGCCTTATGGCACAGCCTTTTTCCTTTTTCTGATCTTCAGAGTAAAGTACTGCTTTGAAATGTCCCTGAGGCATAAAATTCTTACTCAACAATAATCTGAGAGCACCTTATAATTTAAACCACTGCACCTCTAATTGACAAAATTGAGTCAAGTAGGAAAAGCCTGATGAATTCAGATCCTCCCGGAGTACAATGGAACTTCAAACAGTGTGGAAAAAAGATGAGAACCAGCTGAGCTAATAAAAACCAGACTCTGCTTAAACAGTCTTTCATAAAGTAAATATCACCTACGTTGTCACTCTTGGCATTTGGGAAAGTAGGAGGAGTCATCAAGGTCTGAGGAGGAGATGTGAATGGGTATTTGGGAAATATGTAATATTTAGCAAATTAAGAAAGCAGACAACCCAAGCCAGACCCTGACCTCAGTTATACTGGTGTAAATCCAAACTAACATCACTGCCTGTAGTGGAATTACTCTGGATTTACTCCATGTTAACTGAGGTCAAAACCTGTTCAATGAGACAGACTATCAAAGTGCATAAATAGGATTTATATCTCCATGATGGGATGTTTCATTACAAGTAACTAAGAAACTGTTTAATTCTGTGTAGCTACAACACAAAAGGTGAGATGGGCTTGAGACAACACACAAATACCCACAGCCAAAAGTTCTAATGTTTGTAAGGTTTTATGCACTTCAAATCTGCCTTTAAACAAGCTTTATGCAAGTTAAAGAGTTAATTTCAAACACACTTCACTTATTTAAGGCTTTTCTTGTTTGCTTGCTGCATCCCAGACCACAGTCTATGAAACAAAACCAGCCCCCATGCAGCAGGCAAGTGATGGCAGCTCTTAAACTGCTTCCCTCATGTCCTTTACCAGAATAAATTCACCTCCTTGCACCCCTTTCTCAGCTAGAGCTCCATCTCCATAAGCTACCAAACCTCGACCTCATGGACTATTTCTGCACCTTCCCTCTAAAATCAAAACCACAGGTATGTCTCAGTATGGGTGGCTATGCCAAACCACCAGGAGCTTGAAAGATTTGCTTGAAGTGATAGAATTGCCAGATTCTTTAAAATGCAATTTAGCCAACACTTACTATTTTCACCTTCATACACCATGGATCACTGTAGGTAACAGAACAATATTCAGCTATACTTTAAAGGGCAGGGAGTTTTTACAGTAATGACATAATCTCCACTTTTCACACCCTAAGCATGAGCACCAGCAGTAATATTCAGAACAAAGCTGGATGCACAAAGCAGACGCATTTTTTTCTCTCCCCGTCAGCATTCACAGACTGTCTAAATCTGCACACACACCGATCCTGTGGCACTCCAATCTTTCCAGTTCAATTCAGTTCATTAGTGCTAGGGATGCTCACTCCCTTCCCACTGCAGCTATGCCAGCTCTACAACCTGCCAGCCCTGCTCTTCAGAACCACCCAAACACAAGCCATCATCTCGTCCGCTCCACAGCAAAGCAGCTCATCCACACTCTTGCTAACCAATCCAAGAGGTTTCAGAGGTCTCTGCTAACCTGGACAGAGATGCTGAGGGGACTGGAGCATCTGAAGGAAGGCTGAGAGCCCTGGGGCTGTTCAGCCTGGAGAAGAGAAGACTGAGAGGGGATCTGATCAATGCTGATCAAAAGCAAAACTGGGGCAGGGGGGTAGCATCAAGAGGATGGGGCCAGACTCTTTTCAGTGGTGCCCAGTGACAGGAAAAGTGGCAATGGGGACAAATTGGAACCCAGAAGTCTCCACCTCAACATGAAGGAAATCTTCACTGTGAGAGCGACAGAGCACTGGCCCAGGCTGCCCAGAGAGGTTGGGGAGTCTCCTTCTCTGGAGGCTTTCAAAACCTGCCTGGACAATGCAATCCTGGACCCCCTTCTCTGGGCGACCCTGCAGAAGCAGGGGTGTTGGATGAGATGATCTCCGGAAGTCCCCCCTACCATGCTGGGATTCTGTGATTTCAGAATGAACCTAGAATTGCAAAGCAGCGCTCATGGCTGGAGATGAGAAAAAGCCATAACCTCAAAGAGGAGGGAAGCAGACAGAAGTGTAGAGTGTGATTTTTTTTTTGTCCAATACAGCCACACCTCTAAGAAAGTGTATGTCCACAGACTGAGCCAAAATTTCAGAGAAGAAAATACCAGAATCAGTTGGTCCAATTCAGACCCAGAATAAGCTCTACAAACATACTTGCTCGCATGGCCAATATGCAAAGTGAGAATGATACGTGTTCACAGGTCCTTGCTACCACCCTTATCCATGCCAAAGCAAATATCAGCCATCAGACACACCAGAAAAGATTTCTCCATCATCTGAACAAACCTATCTGTGGCTAACACGACAATTCTTCCAGAGCAAGAATATGTTGCCTTTAGCACCAACACATTTCATCACCGGGATCCAGTTTGTATATGAAAAGATACTCCAGACTGCCAAGAAATCTTGAGATAAAGGAGGGGAGTGCTGAGCAAGGACACAACCTCTGAGGGAAAAGGGTCAATGGAAATTTTGAGGAAGGAATGGGCTGAAGGCAGAGACAAAGAAGATTAAAAGATGTGGGAGTCCAACAGATGAGGAAAGAAAGGAAGAGAGGAAATAAACATTTCAGGGAGAAAGAAGTGATTTGTGGGTTTGTAGTTAACACAGAGGACTGTGACTCAGGAGCAAGTCACATGAATTCCCTGTGTTTTGATTCAGCTTCTGTGAAATTTCAAAAGGGAAGACACAACCGAAATAAAACAAACTAAAAACCCAAAGTACCAAAAAAAAACCCCGCTCACCTGAAGTGCTGTAAGATACCAAGATGTAGGGTTTTAAGTAGCATGCTGGTAAATCAGGAGGCAATCAGGGTTGGTTCTGCCTGTGTCCCTTGCTGGGGCTAGTGGTGCTTCTGGTACTCAAACTCTACTAAAAAGATCAGGAGTTAGGGTGTGCACAGAGATGCTGAAGATCTCTAACTAAAACCACACTACTGTGCGTTGGTGTTGTACAAGCTAAGTAAAGTAAAATGGAGAAATGCCACCATGGAAAGAGATTTGCCCAAAGATCATCAGCAGAGGATCTCTACCTGGGTGCTCCACCTCTTGCTCTTTTACCATGTGCTTGGCTATTTCCAGCCTAAAAAACAAGCTCTGACACAGTACCTGTCAAGTCATAATCTTTTTAGGAAACAGAAATATAAGTTAATATGGGGGCATAAAAGAAATCACAGTGTTCCTAGCTGTTCTAAGGTCTTTGTTTTCCCTGCACAACTTCTCCCCTCTGCTGCTGCTGCTGCTCAATCAATGCTAAGTGCAAGCACACACTAGTTCAGTGAACTAACTAAGACCTCACTAACTAAACAAAAAGCTCTGTCCTTTGGAAAACAGACTCGGACATACCATTGTACAGCTTAAGAGAACTCAGGAAATGTTTCAGTGATACTCAGCATCCCCAGAGACACTTCACTTCAGCTCATGAAAATACACTGGGGTCCAAGGCATGAAAATTACAATGGCTTCCTGCTTATACCCTCCACCCACCCCCCCGGGCTACGAACCTAATTTGAACAAGATGGCAGGAATCCAGCAAAACCTATAGTCAGAGATTAGAGCCGCTCTCCTAAGCGGACAGACCAGACATTTAGCTGGGGCTACAGCAACACAGGACATTCCTTCATTTAATTATGCAAACCCACCCCCACTCACTCCTCTTCAGCGGGGTGAAAAGCTGGGGTCTCATTCTGCTTTTGGTTACACCTCATTGCAGAACAAGCTCCACTGGTTGTAATTTATTCCATAGTTATCAAGTTGGTACTGGGAATTTAGCTCTACTATATAACAGGCTACATGAAACTGTCTGTTAAAGCTGCCATCGTGTTTTCTAGTGCTACAGCTGGGAAAAACCAGCAGACGAAGGAGCATTAGAGCTCCTGTGAAAACACTGAAGCACTGAAACACGAGAGATGAAGCTGCCTCCTCTGAATGGCAATCCTGCCACAGGCTGCGCCGCGCAGGGCCAGCTGTGGTCCGTAAGAGCTGGCTCACGCAGGCACCTCAAAAAGAATCATTTAAAATTCTCTCTGCACATCCAAGTTTATTTTGGGAGTCCCATGACATTAAATGCAAGCTCCAGACACTTCTGAGGCTGATTCATTGTACCTAATATCACCCACTAACTGTTGTATTACCAAGAGCATATGGTCAGGAAGCTGCGATTCCAGAGCGCCCAGATGAGACCACTAATAGGGATTCGTTACTGAAAATAAATTCAACACTTTCGATTTGGTTTTGTTGCATGTGATGCAGGCAGTGTGTTGGCCTGGCCTCTGGGAACATGTCATTGTCAAATATGTATATATTTTACCACTAATGGTTTGCAGGCTGAGATCTGTGGCTCAGTATATTTTTAGGAGAAGGGGCTACAACTTGAGCAAGAGCTGGAAAAGTGCACACAGTGTCTCTGGGAAGAGGAGGACCAAGGACACCAAAGCAAATAAAGATGGAAGAGTACATGGGATACAAGACAGTAAGTTGACTTGTCTTCATAAACACACACAGCCTGTTTACATTTGGAATACACATTAACAAGATGCATCGCAGCCCCCAGTTGTGGCTTGTCCCCACAGAGATGATCAGCCTCATAGCTGCCAGGCTTACTCCTTCAGCTTACACAGAGCGGTCCCTGCTCAACATCCAAGGAGCAAACCCTGCTGACAACCTGTGGTGTGGGCAAATGAGGTGTAAGATATTCTAATGAGCCGCATCATTAGGCATCCACCAACACCCAGCCAAGAGGGCTCACAGAACTCCCACTGTTTATGCTGGAGCTGCCTCAGCATTACTCAGTTTGAGCTCAAAATGCCCTACAAGGTGAAGTTCTTCAGCAGGGCTGAAGGTCTGGGGTCAAACTGGAACTGGGGAGGACATCTGTGGAGTCTCCTTGGGAGACTTTCAAAACCTGCCTGGACATGATCCTGGGCAACCTCCTCTGGGTGACCCTGCTGGAAGCAGGGGGGTTGGACAAGATGATTTCCAGAGGTCCCTTCCAACCTCCACCACACTGGGATTCTTTGCCCACAATGTGAGCACGACTTACTCCCCCATGTGAGCCAGGCTCATCTGAGCCCTCAGTATCCCTATGGTAGGATGAAAAAAGGATCAAACAAATCTCAAGAACTATATGATTTGGACAGTCAGCCCCAGAGCAGAGCAGGAAAAAGTTAGAAAGCAGAAAGCTTCTTGCTTGACTTCATACCTCCAAACTCAGGACTTCAGCTGAACTAGCCTTTGCTCCCTTTGTAGCCAGTGAAAGCAAATGAGACCTCCAAAGAGTGTTTATAAATTCACAAGCATTTAATTGCTCCATAAATGTGCCAGCTTCTTTTCATGTATTACAGAAAGAGATTTGGGTAGCCAGTCTCACAGCCGAGGCTCTTAGGTCAAGTGCCTAAAGTGACATGAGATCGATCGTGTCCTCACTGTCCTGTCTTCATGTATCTTGATCTAAAATAATCGCATTCACGTGCTTCAAGAACATGCTGTCATTCTGTTTCTTTGCCGGCAAAACCATGGAAAAGCTCAGCTCGCATCTACAGTTACCAGACAATAGGTTGCACATGTTCTTCCATAGGCAACAAGAGAAGTTTAACCATAGCCCACAAGGAACTATGTGTGACCTAAATCTCTCTGATCCTACTTAAAAAAATAACATTGCAAACTGTCCCTATACAGAACACAAATCTTGGATCCAGATTTCTCCCAACAACTGCACAGCATGAATTCACAAGAGACCAACAGAAGGATCTCAAATCAGACTTGAGAGCAACACACCTAAAGCAGGAAATCCTGAACACTGGCAACGTTATAAAAAATTAATCATTTTCACCAGGGTGATTGAGAGGTAAAATGTATTTGCCCTGGCAGTAGTAACAAAAGCACAAGAAGCAACCAGCCCAGAACACGTTTAATTAAATCCATCCTATTTCTTCTAACAAAACTTCACTATCAAGCCATCATGAGCCGATCAAGTAACACCATCAGGCTCTTTCAACAGAGAAATTGTTTTGCCATTTGCACACTGGAAAAACATATGTTCTCAATATTTTCTCTGATGTATGAGTCTCCTTCAAAACCAAAGTTCATGGCATATGCCAAAAATCAAATTGTTAATTGGAAAATTCATACAAACTGGCATCAGAGGGCTTTCTCTGTCTAAAGGGTTCCTCCCATCATTCTTTCGGCCACATTCAAAATCCATTAACTAAATTAAATATCTGCTCCTTTTCCATGCTCCTTAATCCAGTTTATCCAGATCCTCAACTGACTGAATTGAACCCATTCTAGTATGAATTCCAAAGCAGCCTTCAATACACATACAAAAAGTGTAAAGCACGAGTCAGAAAAAGACTAGAGAGACATACCTCAAGTCCTCGCAGCAGAAGGAAAACAGCTCTCAGGCTCCCAAAATCGCAAACACACAGAAAAGCACCAACCCAATATAAACTCATTTTGCTCACTGTTGGTTAAAAGTTCAAGCATAATTCGTATCACTAAATGGAGTCCCATCAATCCATACCCCCCTACACAGGACAAGTATCATTTAACCTCCCGCATGGCCCAGCCCTGTCACAAGTGATATATTCACAATGCACGTGACGTATACATATCACACGAGGAGGACCTTGGAGTCCTTGTGGACCAGTTCACCATGAGCCAGAAATGTGTGCTTGTGGCCAAGAAGGCCGGGGATGTTCTGGATACATTCAGAAGAGTGTGGCCAGCAGGTCAAGGGAGGTTCTCCTCCCCCTCTGCTCTGCCCTAAAGAGGCCACATCTGCAATACTGTGTCCAGTGCTGTGCTCTCCAGTTCAAGAGAGACAAGGAAGTACTGGAGAGATATCCAGTGAGGCTACAGAGATGCTGAGGGGACTGAAGAATCTCTGTGCTGAGGAAAGGCTGAGAGCCCTGGGGCTGTTCAGCCTGGAGAAGAGAAAACTGAGAGGGGATCTGATCAACGCTGATCATTGATGCTGGGGTCAAGAGGATGGGGCCAGACTCTTGTCAGTGGTGCCCAGTGTCAGGGCAAGGGGAAAGGGCACAAACTGGAACCCAGGAGGTTCCATCTGAACAAGAGGGAAAAAATTCTTTACTGTGAGGGTGTCAGAGCCTGGCCAAGATTGCCCAGAGAGGCTGTGGAGTCTCCTCCTCTGGAGAGATGCCAAACCTGCCTGGACGATGTGATCCTGGGCCCCCTGCTCTGGGTGACCCTGCCGGAGCAGGGGGTTAGGATCAGATGATCCTGTGATACAGAGCTTTCAAAATGCATGTGGACATGTCCCTGTACCTGATCCAAATCAAGCTGGTACTGACAGATGGTGGTGCAGCAGATGGAGCAAGGTTTATGGATCACAGAGCTTCAGTTTCAACAGCCTTCAGCTCTTGTTGTTTTCCCCTCTGAGAACTCAAGCTCTTCTCTTCAGTCAAGAAATACACTATTAATTCCCCACCATAGAAGACACTGTTTCTCATAGTTGCCTTCTACCAATGCCACTTTAAAAGAGCAAGGTTGGCCTTTCAAGAGGCAAATACTTTCTGGTTAGACTCCTTGTCAGCCTCCCCCTGTGTATTTCACTGACAATCCACCTTATAATGAACACTATTGCCTCATTTAATGAAAGATAAAAGATGTACAAAAAAAGATAAAAGATTCATCACCATATCCCAGTGTGGCATGGGTTGGAAAAACCTCTGTAGATAATCTCATCCAACCCCCCTGCTCCAGCAGGGTCACCCAAATCACAATGCCCATGATCTCATTGTCCAGGCAGGCTTGGAATCTCTCCAGAGAAGGAGACTCCACCAACTGTGGGATATTTACTTTGAGATCAATCAGCAAACAATTAAAGTAGCAGGAATTATGGGGCAGCAGCCTCTAATGGGGTAGGAGGGGCAAATCTTTTTGCGCAGAACAGCAGCAGCCAAAAGACTAACCAGAGCTTCACACTGTCACTGTGTGGATTTGTGCTGCTCTTCAAATGTGTATTTTGTGATGTACACCTAGACTTGTACACCTAGACTTGTACACCAGTGACCCTGACAACAGCAATGAGTGGCTTCTCCACAGGTTCAGCCCACTGCAGATGATCTAAAGACACAGTTATATTTGGAGTGGAAGTCATAAAACCTGCACACCACCCTTCTCTTCTCAGCAAGGTATGACATCCTCCAGAAAGGTCAATATTCTGCTGTTTACTAGTCTTCAGAAGACACAATAGTAGTAACGGATGTGAAGGCAAACCTACTATACTGGTAAGTGAAATGTTTCCAGGTGCATGGAGGGAAAAGAGTACTGCAAAGATTCTCATGCAGCTGATAGAACTCTCTCACGTTAAAAACCACCGTACTGGGGAGTGAATTTAAAACTCTGCACATTTATTTGTTACCCCATTGCAAACCGAATGGTTGAGCTTGCAGTGGCACTGCATTAGCAACTGGTGTTTGAGAAACATCAATATGAGAAGGGTTTGCTCTGGACAAAGTATCCTCGATCTGAACTCCAGAAACTCCAGAGAACACGCATATGCTGCAAGCCTCATTTGCTAAATGACATCAGCAATCGTTCCTGGGACAGAACAACATTAGGATGCATTACTAATGAGCTACAGAGCTTTTCATGTAATTGTCACCACTTGGAGCTGGGGACAGTGAAGCAAAACAGAACAAGTAGCTTGTTCAGTAGGCAACAATTTCGAGTATAACATGAAAAAATAATTCCTAATGCAAAACAGAAGAGAAAGACATATTTGAGGCATTTTTTCCTAAGGAAGAGACAATCTTCATTCTATCTGATAGTGAAAAGGGGGATAAAAATCCTTTCCCTCACAAAAAAAGATTCACAAATTGGGGGTAATACTCTGTATTACTGTGCTGGGAATGAGAATATTACCATTCAGGGCAGACAGAGTTAAAGACAGTAGAAAAATAAGCCATGATGCTCTAGTAGACTTTTGGATGATGTCACAACATTTTGGCTCTCTGATTTTGGAGCATCTGGCAGTGGCAATACTGCCTCCAGTAATCTACATAAACAGGTACTTTTAGAGGGACCCTAGATAAATGCTTCCAGAGGAGCAAGGAAACAGACACATAATCTCACAGAATGGATTTTAGAGATATCACAATGTCTCCATTAAGGATGAAAATAAGGCTTCCAAACACTTATTTCCAGAGATAGAAAATACCTGTAGGTCCTTTAGACTTTATCCTTATCAACTCAAGAGTTGTTCACTCTTTTATAGTATTGATGATTGTCATTCAACTGATGACAGTAACAATAAAACTTAGTAGTAGTTGCAACAATGCAGAACCAGCATTTGAGCTTTAAGAAAAAGAGTATTTCCTGCTGAAATTGTCAACAGTAAAATAATAAATAACAGCAACACTTCAACAGTTATAGCATAAAAAGACAGATTTAACAGTTATTATGCCCAGTTCCGGTTACCGTTTGTCTTCAGACATACGAAGACAGCACTGAACAGTTGTAAATTTACACTGCATCTCCTAATACGGGAAAGAAAAACTCACAATGTGGACATGCACTCGTTATTGCTGATTATTGCTGTCACTATATATCTAAGGGAGGCCAAGATAAACCACCCCAAAAATAAAAAATAAAATAAAATAAAAAACCACAAGCAAACAACAACCAACCAATCACACCACCACAACCAAACCTTTACATGACCCAGAGCTTTTCAGGCAGGATATTCAGAAATTTCTGAGGTCACCAAAGAACACTACTCTGGAAGATCAGCTGCAACTTTACCCTGATATTGTGTGATGCATCGGTAGAGTTACTGCACCAGAACAGTGAGACTGGACTTGTTCGATTGGCACATTTTTTCCTCCCGATTTTAGAAATAATAGGAAATCCACTCAACTCTCAAAATAAGACAACTACCTGAATCAAGTGCAGAGAATAATTCTCTTTGCCTCTGATCTTACTTAATATATGGAGTTGCTAAGTACTCGGTGTTTGCAAAACACTTGCTCACAGGAACTTCACTGGCAAGCTGTTTTTTCCTCCTGGCCAACCTACTAATTTGTCTAGTTCATATATTAGACAGCTTTCTGTTCTACCTACCAAGGAAGGTAAGAAGACCTGCTGAATGTGGGCAGGAAGAACTACTGCCCAAAGACAGGCAGACCCACCCAGAGTACACCAAGTCCTGATGGGCAGAGATTCCCATTTCCACCTCACTGTGTGGTCTGCAGAACACAACAGGCTGACATGAGGTCCATCCAGGTCACACGCACACAGCAGCAACCCACTGAACCTTTCTGTTTCTTAAACAAAAGACATGCTGCAAAACACTGGCAATTTCCCTTCCCCACCTCTTCTCTAACCCCTCTAGTTCCATCACAGTGCAATCAAAACTCAATTAAGACACAATTTATTACACCCACACAGTGCTGAATGTCACCCACCGAAGTACTGAGGAAGTTTACACCACATCACAGTGCAGCTTATAACAGACCAACCTCAAATGACTGTTATTACTTGCCCACAAACACATCAACACCAAGAGAATGAGACCTGCACGACCCCCAGAATGAGAACATCAGAGAAAGGCACACCGTGGGAGCTCCCAGACTTTTCTCATGCTGGCCCCAGATGCCAGTACAAAATACCGTGTATCCCTCAAACTTGTCCTCCCTGCTTTGAAAACTACTGCCAAGCGGCATCTCTACAGCCACGTTCCCGTTCTTCAGTAAAACATACAGAGTCTCGAAGCATATCTTCTCCCACCTAAAGGAAGCAGAGGGAATTCTGAAGACTATGGCCACCTTCTTCAAGCTACACCAGAAGCTCTTCCCGAATGAGAAAAGGTTTTGTACAACTGATTTATATACTGTCAGCCTCTGCCTGCGAAGTTTAACAGACACACATAAATCTGAGGGTAAAGCCTGAGGACAAAGACCTCACATGACAGAAGAATGTGAAAGGCTAAGAGCAGGGCAACATGGTGGAGAAAAGCAGTCAGAGAAGTCCAACATAAGGAACCTGCTGGGTAGTGGAGAGGCAGCGATGATGCTACCTGTAGATACAACAGCCACAAAGTGGTGTCTCATATTGGGAAGGCTGAACACACAGCCACAGCAGTTGAATTAGAAGCAGAAAGAATTTCAGCAGAGCATAGGTAGAAGTTTTGTCACTACACTTGGAGGACAATTTATTCTTCATCTCTGTCTTTTTCAACGTAGAATATGTAAAGGAAAACATCCCCATTTCTGCACACATCTTTCCACTTCCCTTTATTAGCCATTTGTAGAACCACAATACTTTTTATATGAGGAAATATGAAAAAAATTAACTCTTAATTTGAATTTCTTATGTTCCTCCTATGGAAAAAACATTATTTCTTCAGTGTAACTTCTAAATAAAACTATCAAAACCTGCAAAGCCCAAAGTTCTCAGACCTTTCATATGACCTTCTGAACTTGCTCCAAGCTACAATGTGGCTCATCTGCCTAACCATTGTTATGGATCTACCACTGCAAGTTCATTAAATAAAGGAGTTGTAAAGTTAATTATATTTATGTGCCTTTACTCCATGACATAATCAGAGCTTCACTCAAAAAAAAAAGAAAAAAAAAAAAAAGGAGTGGGATCAAGGACAAAGAAGAAAATTTTGTATTTCTATCCTCCTACACATTTACCACACAACCCTAGGTAGGTGACTTTAGGTCAATCCTATTTCTCCATCTGAACAAAGGAGTATTAACATTTTCTGACATAGGCAGTATGTTCCCTATTTGATTTCTGAGGAAAAGGGTGAGGAGATGCTCATAGTAGATGTGTAGATATGCAGAGTATTAACAGGCAAACATCATCCTGTGCACTAGAAAGTCCAGAGGTTACAGACTCCCTTCATTTGTCTTGCAATTAAAATTAATTACCGGAGTTTGGTCTATGAAACAGTCTTTGATGCTAAAGGAATGTGTGATTAAATCATATGGAGTCAAAGCTATTACTTGTGTAATTCCATTAGCTTTACAGAAAAATACTAGGGAGGACTTCGTCCTCTTAGGCTTATTTTCCATTCCAAAATTCCTTAATGGCATAAAGCAAAATAAAAATTGAAAACCTGGCCACAAATGTTAAATGAAGATATTCTGAGTCCAATCCCATTTCCACAGGATACAGTGGGGGTTAGTAGGAGATCAGGACCTACAACACGCAACTACAAAAGCATTTGCTGATCTGAAGCTTTAGCTCCCATTCAAAATTTTCCTGTGCCACCTCTTCTTAATTTGGGACATAGGGGTGGGTTTTTTTGATTTATTCTTTTTTTGTTTAGTTGAAGTTTTTTGGTTTGTTGTTTGGTTGTTGGGTTTTTTTCCAAGTTTTCCATTGAACACAAACCGGGCAAGAGATTTGTCAACAGCCATTTTCACTGTCTACAAAACTCCTATGATCAAGTTTAGGCATTGAAAACCCACAATAGAAAGATTCCTGTAATCTGTGAGAGCACTGCAGATGCTTACACATGAAGTGGAATTGAAAACAAAAGGCTTTTTTCAGAACAGAGATCTCAGCATACCACCAGATGGGACATCAGTAGCAGAACGTCAAAACCAGTATATTCCCCTCCTGCCCCATAAAAACCTCAGGTTTGATACTAAAACCCATACTTGTTCATTATTCCTGTTCCACCAAAATATCAGAATCTGAGCAAACTGTCACTGCAATAGCCCTAACACCACATCTACCATCAAAGACCACAATGTGCTGGCTGATCACAATGCAGCATTAATATGTTTGTTAACAGCATAGGCTGGTGGGATTTAGGAGGACTTTTAAACAACTCCAATTATTTCTCGTTCAGCTGTACTTTGTGTGATGTCAAGTACCCTTCCAAGAGAGATTATGTGTGGTCTTGCTGAATGCACTCTCCTTGTCAACAGCTCGCTCTTTATGGTGCTTAGAAAGCACTCGAGCTGTTTCACAAACCAGTGTGAACGAAGCAGTGCTGGAAAGTGAATGACTGGTGCACTCTTCAGTGTATACCGTGCAACATAAATTAGGAATCAATAGACTTAAAACCCAAATCCACACCAACTTGAAACTGTAATTACCCATCAATAAGGAGGGTATCTGGATCAGGACAGGTTTACACAAGAAGCCCCTTGGATCTGAGGTCCAACTATATGTTGCACTCCTTCTCCACATACAGTTCTTTTTTTAAAAAAAATTATCAGTTGAGCAAATACCGAGGCAACTTGGGCTGGAGGGAGGAGGGAATAATCTCATGTTCGTCAATTTATGATACAGTCTTCAGAAAGAACACAAATGAATTGGACACTGTGAAACACAAGAGGAGTAGTTTTTTTCCATTTGATTTTTGAGAAAAGTTTTATTCTCTTTACATTCAAAAGCTGTTAAATAGCTTGTCACAACAGTATTACTTGCATTGTTTATTTTCACACACCTAGGCTTGGTCATCATTAGATGGAAAGTACCAGATTACCAGCAGTCTGAACTGCTAACATCCATAAAATTCAAGACACTGGGACTGCGGTGTGTCCTTCTAACTTTGAGAAAGACATAGAGAAAAAGTTTTCAGAAACTACGACAAAATGAAGCTTAAAATGATAGATTCTCCTCTCTCCAGCAGCTTTACGACCTCACAAGTTACCCGTCACGCTAAGAAGCAAGGCCCCCTCTAGCTGTGCAGGGAAGTTGGACTTCCATAGTGAGATGTGTAACAAGATACACCAACATGTGCTTGCCAGCAGCGCTTTGGCACATAGGTCAGCTCTCTGCAGGTTTACATTTCAGTTACTCTACTGGATGAGATCCACCATTTGCCAAGGAAAGAGGTTTCCTGTGGAAAGAGGGAATGCGGAGAAGGCAAAGAAGCAAGAAGTCTATGGGGCAAAAACTTTGATTCACATAGAGGAAGATGGCAGTGGATTTGCTGGTGGTGAGGAGTGTACAGAGCAAAGCATGATGAAAAAGACCAGTCTGTAAGAGAATCAAAGATCCTGAAGAGTCAGTGGAACCAAAAGGGTCAGGGAGATGGGAGAAAAGGAATGAAGAGGAAAAAATGTGAAGAAAATAAAACACTTAATGAGGAAGAGAAAACCTGGGGGATGAGAAAGGAAAAAGTAGTTCTTGAAATAAAGGCTTTGAAAGTAGCTTGTGATGAGAGCTAAGCTTTGGAACTAGCAACAATGTAAGAGTTGGAACTTCTTTCTACAAAAGGTGCACACGAACAAAGGACCAGCCACAGAAATGTGCAAGCTAGAAGTGCAGCATACAAGATCATCTTCTTGCTCTCATGGTTGATAAAGATACACAAGCCCTCTGAAAAAGAGACCTATTAATTCTTACAGTGGATCAGCCTGGGGAACATAAAGTAAGATGTATAAGGAGACATTATGGAGAGAAAATAAAATCAGAACACTCCCAACCCATCAGGTTGATTCTCTGCCCCATCCAAGGAGAAAGAACGCCAAGAAGAACTATCAGCTTCATTTTCCGAAAGGATATAAGAGAGTTAGTTCTAAGCATTACGCTTGACCAAAATCTTTTCCTTCTTGCTCACTTCTGTGGCACGATGCTTCTAAAGTCACATATAAGTTCATTCCATAAAATTGAAAAAAAAGGAAAAAAAGTGACACCAAAGCATAAAACAGTAAGGTAATAAACAGACTCTTTTGTGATGGGACACTCCAATATTACAATGATGGAGTCTTTATAAGAGGAAAAAAGAAAAAAAAAAAAAGGAACCTATAGATAATAAACAACAAAATTTGCAAATAAAAGAGAAGCTTTTATGTTCTTTTCCAAGCACTTAGTTTAAGGTATTTATAACAATAACAAACACATATCTCGTAAGCAGAAGTATCTATGACTGGGGGCAACAGAAGGGGTGTCTGTTTTCACTTGATGACAGACCTGCAAAAACTGAACTTTTAAGAATGGACTGCTGGAATATCATATCCTGAGATATGCCATAGAAGCTAGAACCAGAAAGGTAATTTTCAAGGGCTTTTTCCCACTCTTTGATTTTTAAAGGGGGTTTTTACTGCATGGTACAGTGCACATCACCAGCCTGGGGCATCCTGTTCCTATTTCCTCAAGTCACCAGAAGATATTTGACAAGGAAAAAGGAAGAAAGCCAGAGAAAAGGGATAGGAAGGGAATAGAAAACAGATGCTGAAGCAGAGGAACGTGTGATGTATAACAGAAAAAAAAAAAGGGGGGGGGCAAAATGAGGGAAAGAAATAAGAATTTTTTTTAACAAAGCACTATGGTAAATAAAGCTTCTGAATCATTTCAGTGCAAGTTTCTGAATGCAAACATGGGACAGGAAGGCTGGAGGAAAAGTGCAACTGTGTTATCTCTGTTCATAAGTGTATTCCCATAGGGCACTAAAAAAACACTTAGTAGTTTTGTTTCTAGCGTTTGTGTTCCCTGCCAGGGGAGCAGGTCACTGAATCCACTTTGTGCTGCCTGCCAGGGGAGCTGGTCACCGAAGCCACTTTCAGCTCCTGTAAGATTTACTAAGAGGAGCATTTGATCCCCTAAACTGCTCTTTGGTGCATACAGCGCACTTAAGAGCCCACCTCGGCTCCTCCTGAAAGGTCTGCTGGCATTCCTCCGCACGGAGAGGGTTCACAAGGCGTCCCTCGCTCCTGGGAAGTTAGAGCAGCGGCGAACCCCGTGGCACGCGCGGCTGGGATGCGAGAGGCATGGGATGCGAGACGGGATTCAGTGCTCCAGACCCCTGCCTGGAAGAGCTGGAAAACCAACCTTTTAGAAGGAAGAGCCAGCCCTGAGCAGAGCTCCTCTGCGCTCCTTCCCGCGTTCCCCGGGTTTCCTTTGCCTTTCCTTTCCCTGTTCCTTTCTCCCCCGAGCCCACCCCGGCGTGTGCCGCGCTTC
>JANHFX010003775.1:0-21817 GCA_027560015.1 Chloroceryle amazona
GGACCTTCTCCACAGAGCTGCTTTTCATGTGCCCAGGCCCTATCCTCTCCTGGGTCTGGCGCTACCCTGCGCAGGAGCAGGACACACATTTCCCTTTGCTGAACTTCATGAGATTCCTGCTCGCCTGTTTCTCCAGCCTGCCCAGGTCCCCCAAAGGCAACACAACCCTCCTGCATACCACCCTCTCCTCCCAGTTTGTATCACCTCCATCTCAAAGTCTGCCGACAAACAGCAAATTCAATTGGGGCACAAAGAGGAAGGCAGTGTTTCCAGATTTAAATAATAATAATGCTTCAAATGACAACTTAGAGATGACTTGGAAACAGATATAAAACAGAATTCCCAGAAAAACAATTGTGGTTGGGAATGAGGAGAACAGGTTTGAAACACCTGTGGCTAAGAATCAGGCAGGTAGGAAAGCATTAAGCTCGGGTTTTACTTGTAGGCAATGACACAGGCAAAGCTCCACGGAGATCCGTGCTGGCCTGCTGGACTACGTTTTAGGTTTTTTTTAAAAAGGACATGTGCATCTCAAAACCTCCTAGTAAACTTTTCACCATTTGGCCAAGCCGAATCCACATACGAAACCGACAAGAAGATCCCGCATCAAGTGGGGGGGGTTTAGTTGTCTTCATTCCAGTAGACCAACTATGCCAAACCAGGTATGTTCCTGTGTGACCTGCCCTAGGCGACCCTGCTCTGGCAGGGGGGTGGACTCGATGATCTCCAGAGGTCTTCCAACCCCCACCATTCTATGATTAGCTGCCAACTGATCACACAAGCACGTTTATGTAACCACAATCTATGTACTTGTTAGATATTTAATGATTTTAGACCATACACAATCAGCTTTATCATGGCTGCACTGTTTAATGACAGAACACACATTCAGTAAAAACATAATCCAACAATAAACTGTGACTGGAGACTTATTTCTAACCCAGGTAACATCAGTGGCCTATCCCACAGCATCCACCCACAGATGAAAGCTGCACCACCGGCTCTTCCAACCTGAGAATGACCTGGAGGAACAGGACGAGTCATTTCTTAAATTGGCTTTGCTGGAAAAACCTTTGTAACAGGAAGTCTACACTAACTGGCAGGAAAATGCCAGTGGGACTCTTAAAACCTGAAATACTCCTGAAAGGACAGCTGCTTAGCGTACTGTTTCACTCGCAGAAAACTGCGTATCAGGCACATTTTCAGCACGTGAACAGATACTGGTCACTTTTAGGATCAGTTGCTCTGGAGATCTACCATGGCTTTAGCAGAGGACACGACACACTTTATCTTGGTTCACTGGAATGCAGAGATTAAAACTCTCACTTTCAAACAATTTTGTAGAGACACACAAGCAAAATACCAGAGGTATAACCCAGGAGCTTGACCGATTCCACACACAATTTGCATCAATAAGAGGGGAAAAAGCTCTTGAGAACAGAACAAAATCTGGAAAAGAGCAAACCAAAGAAATTTCAAAGGGTTTTTATTAGTTTTCAATAGTTGGATTTTTCTCTTCTGTTCAAATCAGAGACCAAGTATGATTGTAATGTCAATAATTACACCTTCCAATCATGAAGTATTATTGCTGGCTTGTTACATGTCCTGTAATTGACCCCAGAGCATTCAGCAGTGTAGCTTTAAGCATACTAAGAGAACAGTACCACAGAAAATTACTGCTTAAATAAAAACATGGTAAATTGTGAGGTATAATGTGATGCATTCCAATTCATCCTGCTTCGAGACATGGAGGAAAAATAAGCAAAGATGTTAGAAAGCAATAATGCAGCGCTAACAAAGCCAAAATATGTACCTGAAAGCAATTCTGGAAAGATTAATGAACATCCCCATCCCTGGCAACATTCAAGGTGGGGCTGACAGAGCTCTGAGCACCCTGCTCTAGTTGGAGAGGTCCCTGCTCTCAGCAGGGGGGGTGGACCAGATGACCTCTGGAAGTCCCTTCCGACCCAGACGTTCCTATGTTTCTGTGTTCTATTGCTGGCACTAAACCTTATTCTACAACTTGGGTGCTCAGTGTATTAATTTACTACAAAAGCACCTTATTGAAACTTGGTTGATAGCAAGCTTGATAAACTGTAAAGGTAAAAAGGATGAAACATAGGCTGTCATCCCAGAATTTGATCGGGAGCTAGACTGACGCTGGACTGACGCACTGATCGCCTGATGCCTGCAGGGAATTCGGCCTGTGCTTTTCACCTATTCTTTAGCTGTTACTTTTTTAACTACTGTGGTAGCTCAGCTGCAGCAGGTTCAGAGCAGAAGTCAGGAACATCAGTTTTCACAAAAAGACTCCATTTTCTGACACAATTTGTTTTGTTGCACAAATTATCCTATTATCCAACCAGAAATTAAATTAGATCTTCCAGCTCTTAATGGCAGTTAATAATTAATGTTACTGTGAGAGTTGTTTCCAGCCTTCCCTGGTGAAGAAACTCTCTCAAACACATTAACCTTCCAACAAGTGCTGCTGCCAGTCCACCCAGCAGCTCTCTGCTTTGGCCTCTTCTCCATCTTGATCAAGTTTCCCGTTTTAAAAAAGTATCGAGTCCTGTTCTCCAGCAGCTCCTCTTTTCCCTCGAGGCAAACCTGACCGCAAGCTCTGCCCCACAAGGATTTCTAGTTCTGGCCTCTACCCAGACTGAGGAATATAAAAACAGCAACTGCAAACAGTGCCTGAGCCAAGCCATAGGGAAGGGTCCCGCTCTCACCGCAGACATCACAGGCTTGTGTGTCCCGGTTGTGTTCTTGCCGTTTCCAACGCAGGTGAACTCTACACTCCACCTCTTTCTCCTCCCTTTCCTTCCTATTCACTTCAAAACCACAGCAGCCCTTTGACAAAGATCGGACTCTGCAAAAAGCCTGTGGCATTTAAACGGATAGTCTAGGCCAGCAAGCTCTGACAGCTCAAAACTATGGTGTCTCCTAACGGAATGAGAAAGCCTTCAGCTTCTAATTCAGGCCTAGACTGACTGGGGAGGAGTTGGGATCTGACTGATTTGGCTTAGATTTGGGATGCTGAGCAGGGAGCAAACGCAGACCCTCCCAGCCAAAGGGACAGCAAATCCCACAATGGAAACCAAAGGTTTCATTCTCCAGTATCCACCGACGTACAAGGTTATGTTATGAGCAGCCAAAGATGTGGACAAACCTTAAGGCATTGTGAAAAAAAGCTGTAGTTTATAGAAAAAAAAAAAAGAAGAAAAAAGAAAAGAAAGAAATTTTTTAACAAGAACTTGACCAACGCAGGAAAGCAGTAATTTACCTACAGATATTACTTCCTAGCATTTGAAGATGCTTCAGGAGGAAGGAAAGGAGTTACTACCTTTCTTTTAATTAAAGGACATACAGTCACTGCTCAAACATGCTAAAGGCACACAGGAACCCAACAACCAATTTCAGCAAGTTTGTCAACAGCAAATCAACAGGATGGGGTAACAAATACATTGCTTCTGCCTGGAGGAAAAATCCTTGTTAAACAAATTGTTTACTGCAGTTTTTTCAGATGAAGTTTTCCAACCGCAAAGCGGTGTCAGCATCAGTTTGTCCATATAATCCTTAGTCTGGTTTGGCAGCATTTAGATCCACGCCTTATTTTCTGCGTGCAGACCGGTGAGCGATGCGCATGGTGCGCAGGCAGCCAGAACGCGCCGCGGCTTCCTCTGCACCATGGAAATGCTGTTAATACCCAAGGCATTTTTTTTCCCTTTAATGAAATAAGCTCATCTTTTTCACACCATAGAGAAAGAAACTCACATAAAGACATAGCAAAAACCCTGCAGTGATACAGAGAACTTTGCTGTTTTATGTAAGTAACTTCAGCACACATAATCGGGTGGAAGGCTTGGGGTTGATTAGGGGTTGTTCTGGTTTTGGGGGGGGGTCTGGTGTGTTGCTCGCTTTGGGTTTTGTTTTTTGCTTGGTTTTGTTGTTTCTTTTTTTAATTGTTTTCATTGCTCATAGGGAACTCCTTAAGTATTTTTGAAATCCTATAAATAAATGGATTGTTGCTGGACAAAGCTCAGAGGTTAGCTCAGTCACTTGTTCCCAAACTGGTACTTGACACTGACTAGACTAAGAAACACTCATTACAATATTCAACACTCATTATCCAAAACAAAGGATGGACTTTGTGTTCTGCCAGGCATTCTGGATGCAAAATGTGGCTCAACGCACCAAACAAAAGCCACATTCAGAATCAATGTATTGCAGAAGATCTGCAATAAGGTCAGTCTTTCATCAGCTCAGAGCAGGACCTTGTCCTAGAGAAGCACAGATGTGTGTTCCTGGAAGCAGCAGAAAAAAAGAAGAGAGCGTAGGGCACAGCAGTGCAACGTTCCTTGGCCAAGTTACAGGGCAACTGAAGAGCTTCCACGACATCTTCTGCAGTGTTTGCAGTGGCACACCGGGTCAGTAACAAGCAGGTAGAAGCAATCGTTTCTTCACCCCAACCGGCTGCAAACCCCAAATCACACAACTAGTACAAAGTTTTCAAGGTTCGGAGTTGCCTGTTCATTCCCCTAGCTGTGTCTAACTCAGCAACCCACGATTACAAATATAAGCCATTTTCAGAGCTATTGACATCTTAGCTCATCATTTTAGACACAATAGTTTTAGATTACTTTGAGCCTAGTCCTGAAGCATAAGGCAACGTCTCCCCAGAGCAGCAGAAGTCCACCAATGAAGCAGCACGGGAACAAACACATAGAGCTGTTTGCAGAGGGTGGCCTTCTAACACCAGGAAATCTTTTACTTATAGAGAGCTCAGTCAAGAATGTTAAGAATCAAGGATGGGATTTTTTTTTTTTTATCCCAGCACGTGTATATTGCAGTGAATGAAGTACGGCAGCAAAAAAGCTCTTGGGGTAATACAAATTAACAGAAGAAGTCTGAAGAGCAAACTCAGTTTCCCCCAGGCAGGTATAAATGAAGTTATGTCCTCTTTCAGAAATAACAAGACAATCTACAGAAAGTCCCAACTTTAGTTCTAAATGATTGCTATGGCTGCACATAGCAAAGGGAGAAAACCAGCAGGGAGCTGCTGGGGAGATACCAAAAGCCAACTGCATGTGGAACTGCCTCCTTTAACAGGCTACCACTCTTGTGTATGTTCCCAGTTCCAAAACGATATATAGCCCTAGACATTTTATGTGGTGGTATTTGGCCTACACACAATGTCATACTGCAGTTGCTTGTACTGAATACAGCAGAATCCCCAGACCATCAGGGAACAGCTCCAGAAAATGTAACTGGGAAGGAACTTATGGACACTACAAAAAGAGCTCAATCGGTCAGAAAAATAGTCAAGTGAGGTTGACAGGCACCAGCAGTGCCATGAGGCAAACAAAATAAAACCACCCCTCCGTTATCTCTTATCTTCCCCTCCATCACACTTCTTCAAAGCTAACTAAAAGCAGCTTTAAATTGTTGCCCAAAGGGACCCCAAAACTCCAGAGTAAGCTATTTTCTTTGTTAAGACTTCAAACAGAATGTGTTAAGTCACTGAACACAAAACAAGAATGAGGGTGACTGTGCTGACATTTATTTGTCCAGCAGAAAGTTTGGTGCCAAAAGGTGAAACTCAAACTTGCCAGAATTGCTATACCATCCGGGTGACTTCCTGATCCCAGCCGAATTCCACCCAGACAACAAAAATCATCTCCAAAGCAATAGATCCCCTCAAGTCCCAACAGAGGATTGAGGCACAGAACCAGCCCATCACACAGGACCTGCATTGCTAACTCAAAGTCTGTTTACAAAGTCTTCCAGGCTCTCCTCTCCTCCCACGTTCTACAGGGAACAACAACTCACTTAAAAACACATTCTGTCTGCATGTGAGACCGTCAATAACACGTACAACTCACAGGCAACCACCAAGAAAGTTCAGTTAAGGAAAGTCCCTGAACATCTTGTCAAACTTTTGGCTTTTTCACAAAACACTCACAAAGCATCACGAAGAAACTGAGCTGAAATTGTGTTTCACAGGCAACACTTCAAAATACAAATGAAGTTTGAACACTGAAGAAATAACACAGCATTATACCCTGTGCATCCGCTCACCACAGAGTGAACAGAGATAGATGGACCCGCTAAAGCCACAGAGAGGACTGGTGAAGATACAGCTTCTAAAATGGAAGCGATGTAAGCACTTGGGGGAAGTACCCCCAAGAGATCACATAGACTTTCAGACCCCTACACTAACCTATGAAGATAGCAACAATTTACAAGCAAAATGGAAGTTCTAACACATCAAAACCAGAAGAAGACTCTGAGTGACAAGCCAGTATATATGACATTAACCCTACCTGCAATTACCCCCAAGGGTGCCCGTCACCTCCACCACCACCCACTCGCAACACCTTCCTTGCATCTGACCTATGACTCCTACGGAGGCTGGCCAGCTGGGCGCCTCGGCGGAAAACTACCCCAGGAAAAGCGACTCATCTTCTGCCAGTTCCCTGCACTGACCTGACTAGGTTTGCTGCTCTTGGTTGCTACGTCAGATGGAAGGGAAGGGGTCGAGTCAGATTCATCTGTTCAGTGTGACCCTACACTGCCGTAGCTTTATCCTTCTGCTCCTCGGAAGGAAGCTGTAGTATACACACTGCTACTGCACATAGGAGGGGAAGAAAATGGTTTGAAAGGTTTTCCAACTATTCATTAAGTCTTTTGTGAACAGGTGAGGTTCTCTCATTCAAAAATCCACAACCCTCGACCCAGTGTTGTATCAAGGACCTGGGGCAGGGAAGAAGTCGCAGCTACAGCAGAGCCAGCTTCTCTGGTGTGCTCTGCACAGGCTGCAGAGGTAACAGGAACAGTCCCAGCCTTGCGCAGGGAAAAGACTGAGCTGTGTTTTGTGCCACACAAGCTACTTTTCATCACGAGCGGCTTCTCTAGAAGACGAAATTGGAAAGTCACTGGCCTAGAGAGACAGGCTGCCAAACAACAGCTCTAGGACCTAAACAGGGATCATTCAGAGGTATTTATTCTGTACTGCAAAGCATTTCCATAGTGAGGTGGAAAAACAAAACAAAGCTAAACAAGCTGCAAAACTTCAGTACCTAGTGAAACTGGTGAACTCAGAGCAATGCTGCAGGGAATGACAGATCGAGCAGGCTGGAGAAAACAGTGCTAGAGGAAAAGTATGAGTTCTTCCCATGTAATGAGTCACGGGCAAGGGATGGGAAGATGACTAAAACAGAAAGAGTCACAGCGCAACAGGTAGGTTGCCGAATATGCACAGCAGTAATGAGAGTGAGGAATTAACAGAAATCATAAGCCTTCAACCTCATGCAACAACTTTGCCTTGTTTCACTTTGATCACCTTGGAGAGGCACAGCAGCTTTTTGCTCAGTAATTTTCCAAGCAGACCATACTCCCTCCCAGCGGCAGCGAGCGCTGCCAGAACTGCCGCTAAACTGTAAATCAGCTGACAGAAATGCAGAATCTCAAAAGAAGTCTTCCCGCGTCCCTGCTTGAATGCAAAAGGGTAATTTTTATTTAATATTCTTCAAGAGTGCTGGCCAACCCAGCAGGCTGTTTCAGTGGCATGCAAAGCCTAGTACTGAATTTGCTACTATCTTCTGATGGGAGGATCCAAGTATTATTGCATCCGTCCGTGAAGTGCTATCTCCCCTAACATCTTTAGCTCTCAGATAGTGACATGGCCGAGCTCCTCTTTCCCCATCCAGGTCAGAAACTGTAAAAGATGGTAATAAATCCATATACCCCACCCTGTGCTGTCATACAGCTCCTACCTTTAAGGCACCTCTTAGGTATTGAAGGCATTTATGGAATACTGGGGAAATCTCTCCCAGAAAAAGCCTTTCTAAAGAGAAGGCAAAGGGCGAGTCATTCTGTGCTTCCATTTACCAGCAAGCACATCTTTCCATTTGAATGGAAGTCTCCCAATTGTTGGGAAAAAAAAAAAGAAGAATCTCTTTAGTGTCAGTAAAGCAACACGTACAGTTCAGTCCAAGCTACGTAAGACTAAGGACTTAGACAACATTAATGGCCACTGTAAGAGCAGAGAAGGGCTTACACCTCTCCTGAACAGTGTGGCAAGTAACACCTTTACCTAAGAAGGCCTAAAAAGCACAGACTGCAACCACTCATCAGACATAAAATCCAAAGGCCAAGAACTGCAACCATCCTCATGCACCAGTCCTTAACAGCAAAGACCAGACACTCTTACCCCTCAAGCCTTTGTTCCTAACTCAGTATTTAACACTGGCCCCCAGCAACATGGAGCAGAAAAGCACAACCCCTGGTTTCACAGGTAGCAGAAATGAGATCACGTTACCCAGCAGGAAGAAAAACAGAAAGTGTCTCAAAATGAAAAAAGCTGTTGCTAGGCAAATGCATGACTTATGTCTTGCAAGAGCAAGAAAAAAAAATCAGGAAATCCAGATAAAGAGCTGTGGACAGGCTTTTTCCACATAAAGGCCCTGGATTTTCAGAGATATCACACTTGTAGAAAGTAAAACCACACATGTTCCTCATAAGAGGCTTTTCTCCACATGATCTGTCCTCACCAAAGGCAGCCCCAGCTGCTGAGGCAGAAGGGAGCTCTGGTGAAGTACAAAGCTCCCTGTGAGCTCTGCCCACCAGTGCAGACCAGCCTGCCCTCAGGGACAGGGTTCCCCAACAACCCCCGAAGATAAGTTGGCAGAAGGCACCTTGGGAAGCAAAGCCAGCCCCAGGAGACTTCTAAAGAGCACCTGACCTGCTGACTGAGCTACCTTGGGTCAAGCATCAGCAGCACCAGCGTGACAGCCCCGATGTTGTCCACCAGTGCACAATCCCAGGCTGGAGGATGTCAGCTGCGACGATGCCTCACTGCTCTGATAAACATCAGGGTGCAGAGCGTTAAACACAGGGAGACCAGCCAGTGCTAAAATTCAGGTTTCCACAGCAACATGAGCAATGACACACAGCGCGCCTGCCGTGCATCCCTCGCACAGTGCGCCTGCCGTGCATCCCTGCGTTATCGAACCCTACTGGCACACGTATTCCAGCTTGTGGTGTTACATCGGTTTGAGAACCCTCATTTCACTTTCCAAAGGCTGCAGTCCAGCTGTTTGAAGTATAGAGCCTAAGCTGCCAAAAAACAAAGATGGGCACAGTGCTCAGTGACCTCCCTTACCAGTTCCAGGCTGCGACAGTCATTTCACCACTCACTTCTGAACTCCCTTTGCTCACGGTTTGCTGCATTAGTTAACAGCTTAGTCAGCCCAAAGCCACCTCCTTGTCAGGATAAACCGATGCAGATGACACAAATCTAGAATACAGTAAACTCTGTAAAGTGGAAAGACCACTCGGAGAAATCGTACATCTGTTCCAGTACTTCAGCAGTCCTGGAGCCATCAAGCGTCGCTGAGTGATCTGGATTGGAAAGGGACGTCTCTAGTCAAAGTCCTGTTCCCACCACAGACCAGTTGGCTCAGGGCTCCGTCCTGTTGGGTCTTCCAAAGCAACTCCTCAACCCCAGTGCTGCAGGGTACTACAAACTGAGGAAGAGATGCACAAAGAGATACACAGCATGTAAACCAGTCTGGGATTACTAAAGGTAGTAGGGCATGAAGTTAACAGTGTATTTCCTTGATGAGTTGAAACAAATTGCTGCGCAAAGTATATGTTGTAACTCTTACTCATCGAGCCTTCAGTGAGGGATCAAGGACACGGCCCAGCAAAGGCTACCCTTAGTTAAACAGCCTGTAGCGGCCATACCCAGAAAGAAGCTTGTGAGGAAGGAGAAACACTCTCAGGCCGCTAATACCCTAACAGCACCTAGCTTTTAATGAGCTTCTGACCATCTATTACTGTTAGAAGATGATTAATACTAAAACTGTGGGGGAGAACTAGCACAAGATCTAGCCAAGGAGATGACAACCCAGCAGAAGAAAGCCCTCCTGCTGGCTAAGACCATGAGGTTCAGAGGTGGGGAAGCACTGCCAATGGAGGAGACAGGAAACGAGCTCCATCCTACTGACTGTGGATCCGTTAAGCCTCTGCTCAAACAGCAAGTACCAGGGAGTCGACAGTGAAGGACACTGTCAGGAAAAAGGTGTCTCGTGGTACTGCCGAGACCAGCCTACCCTGCCAGGGAAAACCGCAGAGCTCCCTTGCACAAGAAACTGAAACGAGAAGTGTCGTCAGGCCACATCTGTGAGAACAGGCAGGGTTCACCACAGTTCTGTCTGGACTTGAACGTGAAGTTTTAGCATTGTGTTTGTTATCTCCTGCCTGACCTCCAGGAGTTAACTTTTTCTCCTACAGGCACTGGAAATGACGAATAAAGTATTAAGTGACAAGACCTAAGCAGATGGAACCGAAACAAGACAGACAGACGGCAAGGATGAAAATCACCCCTCCACGGCTTACCTGAGACAGCCGTAGGGACTGTACAAGCCCACAACAGTCAAATTTACCTCGCTGGAACAGAAGAAAGTTCACCTGCCCTACGTAGTAATTTATTTTTAATCCCTTTGGGCTGAACTGTACCAATTTATCTTGATATCAGAAGGGTGAGAGAACAAATGGCAGGGAGGGACCACAGCTGGAGTTAAGGAAGGGTAACAGGAAAGCAAAACCACCCATCCTTCCCACCTAGGCTGCAAAGAGATCTTAATTTAGCTCCTTTCATTTACAAAAAAATCACATCTTACAAGCAACCATTTTTGTCATAGCTGGTGAATGTCTCCTGACCATAAGGAAAATGCTGCTATTCAGTCAGTAACATGATGAGATTCAAGAATTTTCCAGAAGTTCTGATAAGTAACTGTACCTCCACAAAGCCCAGACCGTTTACGCCCAATTCAAATATATTTAAATATATTTACCCACTAAAAATGGCAAACGTCCCCACTCAGCACAACACAATGTGAGGTACTGATGCACTACTTAAAAATACAAACATAGCACAATTTTTGCCATTCCAATAAGAAAAAGTATAAATAATTGGAAAACCTCCCCCAAAGTTCTAGATATGTAGTACTTTGAGCATTTCCAAGTTGACCAAATGCCGCTGCAGGCACCAACAGAGTGTCATGCCCGAGGATGTGCAACAGCAGTGGTGCAGCAGCTCCCCACCACGGCACACCCCTTCTCTGGGGCTCAGGTCACCACTTGTGTCCTCCCAAACCACCTTCCACCAGGAAGTTTGCATCTCCTCAGGGGTCTATCTACTGATCCATTTGTCTGTTAACTTGAGGACTGAAATTGCTTTTGGAAAAAAAGAGAGAAGAAAAAGCACATACAAACAGAAGCAGGGAGGACAGCCCCGTAACAGTGAGGATTGAAACCACTGCAACACTACCAGAGCTATGAAGTGAAGTTGCATAGACACCAATTCCACGTTCCACGCAATCTGCAGCTGGCATTTAGTTTACTAAAGCAGGATTTGTCCAGAACAGAGCATATTTCACACTTTCGGCTCAATAGTTACAAGCAATGGCTAAGCCAGTATTTTACAATACATGCACCATCACCTTACTAAGCACAGAGGTTAACCAAGTATCTTGCTGCTCACTCCTCCAGTGAGCGGTTCTGTTGCTTCACCAGTAACACTAAACCTGCACAAGCAGAAAGCACAGACACGTGGCTTTGTCCACACAACACGTGTCCCTCTCACCACTGCCATCACCACAAACATCATCAAGAAACCTGTTTTCCCCACTTGTTTCCCCGCAGCTACGGAGGCCATCCATTTAATGTTTCCAGAAGGCCACAGATGAGTTGTCTTTAGACAAACTTCCAACAGATTTCATCAGGGTCAGGGTTTTTAAGCCAAAGCTTTGAAGTCAGGAGATCCAAACAGCCAATTTGATAGCTCACGGACACCAAACAGTCCTGTCCTGACATCCCTTCTTCACACACCCTCCACCACCATCCCAGCAGCTCCTGCCACATACCTCTGACTCTCATCAGCTCTCTGTCAGCCTCCGCAATTCAACAGCCCAGCAAAGAGATGCAGTACTCTGGTTCATGGAAGGTCCCAAGAAGCACAGAGAGAGCAGGACCTCCCTCTGAGCAGTGCAAATCCACTAGTTTGTACGAGCTGCTCCAGGAGCCACCACCTAACACCAGCAGCCCCACCTCCCTCTGCCCAGGCACCGCCCCACTGCTAAGGCACTGCTTCACACAATGATTCCCAGGTCGAGCCAGAGGAACACCAGCAGAAGGAAGGTCCACACCACACCCAGCTGTGCCCACCCCAGCCTCCCCAGTAGCGGGGGACCAGCCACAGAACACAGCCCAGTGCCTTGTGCTGAACCCATACATCCAGATTTCAGTTCATTTTAATGAACTGGGCTGAAGAAATTCTTGCAGAAGCAGACAGTTCAGCTCCATTTCCAGATGCTTGGGCTGTCTCCATCACCAATGGCCTCAGTCCGGCCTCCTCCTTCCCAGTGCAAAACCTGAGACTTCTTGAGGAGACTTTCTTTTCTTCCACTTGGCATAGAGCTAGGATGCTGGGACCACCTGGTCACCACCCAATCACCACTCATCCACCAATTCCTTGCCACAATGGGAAATCAGCATTTCTAACACCTTCATCGAAACCTTTGCAAGAGGTGCAACATGCACACCAAAGCTTTGAGGCTTTCTGAAGAGTTGGGCAATGACAGCAGCTCTCCAGTGATCCCCACATAAGACTGCCAAGCAGATCTAGCTCTGCTTCATGGATGCCTGGGTGGCAGCACCCAGGAAAGTTGTCCGCTCACCTCCAGAGAAGACCCAGTTCATCCAGCAAGCCCCACCACAATGCTGCTAACATCTGGGAGCTAGCCCAGAACAGCCTGCACCTTTTGTGGCCTTCAGGGCAGGAGATGGCTATTTCAGAGGCAGACAATCTCCTGGCCCCTTCCAATTTAAATTCTAGAGATCTCTATTACATAAGTATGCATAGAAATATGAAAAACTGGAAGAACAAAAAAGACATCCTTTAGCTGACAGGTGTAGATATACTGGCCAACAGTACAGCTGGGCCAGCAAATGGCTTCCTATCCTGACTGAAAGCGAATGATAGAGTAAGACACAGGCAGACAACTGTCAACATCCAGATGGTACTGCCTCCGAGCTTCCAGGGACTTAAGGCTCAAGGACCTTACAGAGACCAAATCTGCACCCCTGAATTCAAAACCAAGATGCTGAGGCAATCTGTTTATAACGGAAAGTCAGGCTTTCCTTTTCATTCACGTCTTTTACAACTACTATTTCTTTTTGGACACAGCAGACTTGGGATGTGATGACTACAAGACTATGGTTTCCATTGCACACTGTCCAGAATACCTTAGCACTAGCTGGCCATAAGGAGGGGTGGCAAAAACTTGTAAAACCAGCCAAGAAATTTTTTAGGGAAAGAAATAAACAGTTGTTTTTTATTAAGTTTGTTTAAACAAGAAGACAAAAATGTTTCAGTGAAATGCCTCTGCTTTCATTCACCAGAAGAAATGAAGCAAGATTTCATACAGACACACCAAAAGCTAGGAAGAAAAGATGCCGGTCTGGCATTCAGCAGAAAAAAATAAAATACCGAGAACGTGAAGCAATGGCTCCATTGTAGTTTCTCAGAAAGTTAAATACTTTTGTTGACTTATTTCAAAAGTTGATGACAGTTTACGAAAGTTACTTGTCAGCATCAAAGAGACTTTACCTCTCTCTCAACAGAGGAACTGGAGAAACAGACAGAGGAGGAGAACTGCAGGCAAAGCACAAAGCCAAAATAAATTCCGGTACTCATCCCTTCAACATATCCCAAAAAACTTCTTCCTTGCTGTTAGTGTATTTTCCAGATCACTTCATTCCTGGAAGTTAAAACACAGCCACAACCTGCTCCGTGGGTGCAGGGGACAGAAGAGCATGGCACCCACTGCGCGGTGATGACATGTACGTGGACACTGCCCAAGGCTTATGGAGCAGCACGTTCAAGACCTCATGTCCAGTCTCTCTGGGAAGAGGCCAGAAGCAGAGTTCTTTAGTTTTTTCCCCACCACAGCAGTTACCAGATACACAGTCGATGAGGAAGTCATCCCCGTAAGCCTTCTACCGAGAGTTACTCATCCCTCACAGACTACACTAACATACCTCCCTCCCCAAGCCAGCATTATTCAAACCCAGGAACTACCGAAGGAGAGAGGATGGCATGACTGCACACTGTTCCAAGCACTTCTGCTTGTCTCCAGCAGACAAACTACATTAAAGAAAAGAAAACCTGTCTTGAGTTGGCATGACACCAATAAAACAACAGTAATCCCACAAAAATAAGGTAGTGTAGCTTAACTGCAAAGCACAACTCATTCGTGGAACTACTTCTCATATCCTGCCAGTGTTCTCAGGAATGTAGATATTTCTTTTGATAGAGGCAAAGCTTCTAATCCCTAGAAATCCGGATTCTGACAAATATCTACATCCTGACAGTTAGAAGAATAGGGGGAGGAAAAAATGAACAATTACAACCACACTCAATGAGGTGTTGCCCAGTCAAGACACCATCTGGAAGACGAACTTTTCATAATACATTTCAAGAATAAAGTTTTTGGATTGGTTTTGTTGGGGCTTTGGTGGTGGTGTTTTTATAACTCTTTTAACTGCAGTTAGCTTCCAGGCCTCCACAATTAAACCTGTTCCTCCTTCTTTTCAGGAGGGGAGAGGAAAAGATGGAGGAAGCAGAGGGAGGGAGCACTCCAGCATTAGAAGCTCCCCAGGTTAAGAACACCATGATGGAAAAAGTTGGCATGACAGCAGGCTAAAGTACTTCTGAAAGCTACAGTCCTAGTCCCAGCTGAAGGCAGAATTAGGCTCAAGGTAGTATGAGACCCTAATACTGAAATGGCAGCAGTTGAGCTGGGCTGAGCTGAGCACGACAGCAGTAAAACCACATTCCTTTCTCACAGAGAAGTCACCCAACCTGCCGCTGGGTTGTTACCCACATCACCAAAATTAACAGCATTTGCAAGATTACACTTCATTTCTTTCTAAACGGGCACAGAGCTGCCTAGTAGCACTTCTTTCACTGCTACAGGAAAAATCCCTTACTCAACACAATCAAAATAAACATTTATGAAGAAGCTGCAGTGAAAGCAAAAGATGAAAACATTTATGAAGGTTAATGAGATTGTCTCTGCTGACACCAAAAGTTACAAAACTGTAACTAAATGGAGCTACTTCTGGACACTGATAGAGCACCTACAACTCCTTGTTGACTGAAGCTGTTCGATAACCCCCGCCTCACAGAGGTTTCCAGCTCACTCAGACAAGTCTCAGTTTATACACTGCAGAGTTTGATTGGGCAAGGGGGCCTGGCCCCACATAATCCTCTGGGATGAAGATGTTCTCAGGTTTAGCCTGATTCGGTTCAAATCAGTTAGGTGCCAAACAGGCTGCATCTACAGCAGACCTTGCACCAAGAGCACACAGCTGCTTTTCACATGCTTCCCCCCCAAGCAGGTGCCTCGCTCTGGCCTCAGGCAGCATTACCCCCATGTCTGATAGGAATCAGGATAAAAGCAGAGCGTCCCACAGCCCCTGACGTGGCCTCCCAGCACCTGTGGAGATAGCCCTTCTTGCATAATGAGCTGCATTTTGTTTGGCAAGGATGGATATTATAGCATGTTGAACCTCTCATTGTCCCAAGATGCAACCCCAACGTAGAAGCTGCAGTGGTGCACTCCTTCCTCCCGTAACACCCCACAATAGTTACTTTGTTCACTTCTGAAAAGTAAACTTGTTTGGCACTCACATCAAGCCTGGTTATGTTTTCAAAACAAAGCACAACCCCACATTAGAGATTCACTAAACCCAACTGCCAGGGAAAGCCATGCCCCTGGGACTGAGAAGGCTGGGGTAGCAGCAGGAAGGCTCTGCTCAACAGGTGTAGGGCTCACAGTCCATGTTTACTTCCCAGGCAAACGGTATCTGTGTGAAGCAGATGAGAACCTGGAGTTTACATTTACCATTGCACAGTGCCCTCCAATGGCCAGCCCACAGCATGGGTCTCCAAAACACCAAACCCTTTGGGCAGAACTCCCCCAGCATCACCCCTCCTAACCTGCGCTCACAGGGCTGGAAAACAACCTGCTCCCTTCACAGGAGAGCCGGGGCGGAGGAGAGAGTTGTCTCTAAACAGGGGTATACATAAAACAAATTTCTTCACTCCCTCAGACACACATTTTAATACAAACCACTTTAAATATCTTTACATTCATCTTATGTTAAAGCTAGAATTTACTTAGTGTCAGTAGTAGTGGCCAAACTATGCTGATAAGTTGTGAAAAGCAGGTTCAGAAGGCAAGCTTTTACAAAAATCTTCTGACCTACTGAGAACCACAGCCTATTAATTTTGTTATTATGCCACAAGTACATACGCAAGCCCTTTCACTTATGAAATGCTTCCTTATCCTAAGGACTTTTTAATTATCATTTAAAGTTTTACATGCTAAGCCTGGGAAGCCAATGCACTTAGAATCTATAAAACCAATTCAGATATTTTTCTTTCCATTTAAAAAGTCAATACAAAAGTTACTATTCTGAACTACTTATTACAAAGACACTGCTGTGACCAAGGGAGGCCCCTGCTCACACTCCAATGAAAGAGTTATGCTTTTATATAACCAGAGTATTCAGAGCAGAAACAACAGACCTCTCTTTTTAAAGAGCTTGTGCTCACAGAGCTCTTCATGAAGATGTATCTTCTCAGGAACTCAAGTGTTTTCTCTCTGAGCTGGAGCTGCAGAGCCAGACAATGCACCATAGGCAGGCTGTCCCCTGCTCACTGCTCTGCCCGTTTGCCCCCTCACAGCTGAGACTGGGTGGCGATCAACAAGGAACCACAACCACCTATGAGCTGCTTCTCTGGCACATCACCCACAGCAATGTTCAGTGCCCCGGTCATCCACCCAATGCTCTTCCGGTGCCCAGTCCCGGCTGCTCCAGGAGCTGAACTGGGAACCAGTGCAGCAATGGGATGCAGCTGAGCCCCTCCTCAGAAGCCCATCCTGGCAGTGGCCCACTGGGGACAGCCTGGGCTCCCACAACCTCCAAAAGCCATCCAACTGCAGTGCAGAAGCAGGGTGCACAGCAGGAGGCAGTTTTACCACTTAAATCTAATTCACAACCTTCTAGAACACAGGCAGATCCCCCAACAACTCACCAGCAGGCTTATTTCAAAAATCCATCATTTGCTTGAAAGGCAAACTAGAGAAACCCAACACCAAACTCCACTATGCCACTGCTTTGTCATTGAGTCAAGTGGGAGAGGAAAAATTCAAGGCTTTTTCCTCTCATAAATGCAGTTAATCAGTAAGCAGTGCAATCACACAATTCCTTCTGGAGCCCTCGCAGCCTCCATCTCATAGACGGCACCGGAACATACACAGGCCAACTCCATTCACGTGACATTCGAGCGCAGGGAACGAGACACCCTCAAGGAAGACCATTCCAGAGCAACAAATCCTTCAGGGACACGTAAACACAAGAGATAAAAGCCAGCTTCCCACATGCCTCAATCTGGAAGAGTTTGCACAGAAAGCGAACCGTATCCACCTCATCACAGCCACATTCCATGTCACCTCCTGGCCCAAGCTGCACTTCACCAAAGACATCATTGTGACAAGCCTTAGGTTCATTCTTTACCCTGATCTTAAAAGTATAGACAAGCCAATGTTTTACAGGAATTCATCCCATCCACGGGTACCTGAAAATGTTTTTTGCTTCTATTTGCCAAAGTGCATTAAAAGCAGAGTGCCACAGAGGCTCCTGAGGTCCTGAAATCCTCCAGGATTCATTTCTCACACGTAATGCTTTGCCCAGGACAGCACACAAGAACTAAGGTGAGACAAAGATCTTACGCTGCAGTGACTACATCCAGAACTATCTATTTTAAGGCATATGCAATTATATCTCAAGGTATTTTCACGAACATAAGCTCCTTTTTGAGAACTTCTAATGCATGGCAAAATGTCATCTCAATAGGAAGCTCGCAATTTTGGTTTATTCGGTCACAAGTCATGGAAGTTGAATGGAACTTGTAAAGAGAATGCTGGAATTGGAGAGAGCAGTTTCACCCTTTTTTTTTTCCCCTGAATTGCAAAATAAAGAGATACTCTGTCTTCTCGGATCTTTTTCTGAGGATACATTATTTATTTAACCAAATGAGATACAAGAAGCTGCGAGTTTTTCTTCCGCTCAAGCACACTGAGAAAGGGGAAGGGAACACCTGTGGAAATGTCCATTTTGTCTGGGCCACATTCAGTTCAATGACTCTGAAGAAACCCCAACTGAAATGAGAGGTGTACTTCTAAGGGACACACTAATTGCTTTCAGGGAAAAAAAAAACAACAACTCCTTTAAGGGGGGTGGGGGAAAAGACTACTAAAAAGTAAATTAGGTTTGTGAAATTAATTCAGTAATTCCTAAAAGTCAACAGTGCTGAGGTACTCGGTGGTTCAGGAACTCTCCAAACAAGCAGATGCCAGAAGCTGAGGCAAATCACATACGTCACTTGGGCTGGTGCTTCTGGTTTCGCTCCCCCCCACTGAAGGCCCATCGCTGTTAACAGCAGGAGCGTTTAACAGAAGGCACCTTGCAAACCAAGCGTGTGCCGTGGATATGTGGCTCCAGTTCAAAGGAGCACCACTCTGCACAAGCATTTTCAGCTACTGAAGGGTGGCAAGTTTTTTAATACACTGGTGTTTAAGGAGGGTGTGAGAGCACCTACACTTCCAGCAGCCTAGATAAATACTTCACGGAATCACAGGCTGGCTGAGGTCAGCAGGGACCACTGAAGGTCATCTGGCCCACCCTCCTGCTCAAGGTACCACCAGTTGCCCAAGACCATGTCCAGATGGCTTCCAAACAGCTCCAAGGATGGAGACTCCACCACTAACTGCTAAAGTCACCCTCGCAGTGAAAAACTCATGGTAAGTGAATTTTATTTACAGCTAATTTAAACTAATAGATTATTCCAAATCTATAGTTCATACGTATAAAGAAGCAGACGCACGAGAACAGCATTTAAAGGAGAACATAGTCTGACAGCGGCTAAGTGCGATGCTCGGCTTGTGACTCAGTACGTCCCTCAACTACCGTTCGTCTTAACGCCTGTCAGAGATTTGAACAACGTAAGAACAGATGTCCACACTGAGAATTATAGCTATTTACAGAGATTAATGTAGGCACAAACTCTGCCAACACTTAAGCATATGCTTAAGACATGAAGTAGCCTACTGACATGTACATCTACTGTACAAGTAGAAATTAAGCCTGGGCTTAATTATTTGTAAGATAAAATGCTATTTTTATGGAAAGACGTTAAGCAAGTCTAGCTTACATTTAAGGAACTATTTTTGTCAATTAGCAAATGTGCTAGGACTCGTAGTCCTACATAAGGCCTACTTAAAACCCCACATATATAGAACAAAACCGCAAACTGTGCTTCAAACCGAGGTAGGAAGAAAGAAAAACTAATAGCCTAAGTATGTCCACATACATGACTTGGCTGCTCAAGACCAGAAAAGAGATTGTGCTTTTCAAAACAAGACAAGCCCAAGCCAACGCTAATGGGAAGGCCTTATGCACACAAGCCAGCACGTGATGAAACTGCCAACCCACTTGGCCTTTCTCAACCGCTCTTCAGATTTACCTTTCACAAGGCTTACTTGGAGCTGCCTTCCCCAGGGAGATTCTCCTCCTTCAGTGTGTCCCTTTGTCCATACCTTCACCACAGACTCCACAAAGCTGTTGGCACTCTGAAACCGCAGGCCGTTGAGCTGCGTGATGCCATCTGCATTCTTCTCCATGCTGCTCCTCCTCATCCTGTCCCTTTTTCCTCTTTCTTCCACCCTATTTCCAACTGTAAGTCTCCTGTGGTATTTTTAGATCATCGCTGCTCTGTTGCACAAAGTGTCCAGCACTGTCACGATTGACAGCAATACAGAAAACAAAGAATGGGTCCATTGTTCCTCACAGTTAGGGTGGCTGCAGTCATCACTGCATCTGTGACGCGGGACCATCGTGGGCCATTGCGCAGAGGCTTGCTTTTCCTGACAGTGCTTTTTCAAACGGTTTGGTTTTACCTTGGGAGCTGAGCAACAGGCACCACTTCTCACCTGGATCTCCACGGCCACCCTTTAGCAGGTCCCCAGTAGCAGCTGGGGACACAGCACCACCAGTGCGGCTGCTGCCCTTGCTCCTTTGAGATCCCTTCCACCTCTGAGCTGAAGTGGGGAGCAGGGTGCTGAGCAGCACAGCCAGCAGCTGCAATTCTCCATCCAATGGATTTCTCCCTGTATTCATTTCTTTTTAACATTCTGTGCAAGTACCAGCGTATGTCGAGGAAGGAGGCAGGGACAAAAGATACCGGCGAGTACACAGCAAAAAAAAGCAGCAGCCAGACTCCAGTATTATGTTCTCAGCTGTGTATCCAGGACATGGCAGCAGGGCTCGCAGGTTTCCCTTTCCCTCACAGATAAACTTCCTAAAATACTGAAATCCGTGAAAGTACGTAACCACCACCAAGCAAGTGTTTTGGGGTGGCCGCTTTGGGACAGCCAGCCCCATGTCCCAGCCATTCCTCTGGCCCACACAGGCCTTCCAGCACTGGGAGCAGGCAGGATCACTCGCCGCAGGTTACCAGCGGCTGGCCTGGGTCACCTGAAGTGTTCCCATGCTGCTCAGAGGACTCCTGCAGCTTCAGCTGCTGCCTGCCAGCCTTGTCCTCACACAAAAGCTCACAAAAACACCCCAGGGAGAAAAGGATTCCCCTCCAACGTTGTGCTTGCCACCCTAAGCACCCAAGGCTCTTGCAGTGCACCCATTTCTCCCCTACCTTCACACATATACAGAGCATTTTAAAGCAGACTGCGCTCACAGATTTAGAAATCAACAAAAGCAGAACTAACCACCCCCCTTTATAAAAACACCCACTCCAGCCAAAGAACCTCCTTTCCAGTTCATATTAAACAGTACAGTCATGTTGATTTGATGCCGCTCAAATATAATAGGTAATAAAACTGGCTGGCACCTTCTACAGTAAGATTTTTTTATGCCAGACTCTTCTATAGCACAAAAAACCTGACAGATAGCCCTTTGTGTTTAGTCCCGTAAAAGCAGAATTAGTATTGTTACAATTATTATTAGTCACGCCTGTTAAAATACCACCCAGGCAAGCAATACGCCTATCCTAACAGCTGATATACTGGAATCAGAGAACAGGGATAGAGCTTGTCCCTTTTCTGATGCTTTATTACACTGCCCACTAAGGAAAAGGAGTATCTCACCAAGGCGATGGAATAAAAAGGGCATGAACTACAATTTTTAACATTCACATCAGATGGAGTGGACTGTTCTGCTCATGCATATGTAATTGGTCAGCACTGCATAGGGTTCTGCAGAGCCATCGGTTGATAAAGCCAGAACACGGCGATTAGCTATCACCAGTTCTACCTAGTTAATCAACCTCCATCTGCACCAGGCACCAGGCTGTGTCTGACACCAGCTCCCATTGCGGGGACGAGCGGGGCGGCCTTCCCCAGCCTGCTCCGGCCCCTTCCCGGGGACACCGGCGGCGGCTGCTCCCACCTACGACACCTCCATCGCCAGCGCCAGCTCTTTGTTCGCTACCAGCCCCGCTCTGGGGCTCCCGGCGTGGGCGAGGGGCGGCGGCAGGGAACCGGCCGCGGGAACCACGCACGGCCCGGGAAGCGCTCCGCGGTGGGAACGAGCCACGAGCCGGCCACGGGGGACCCTTCCGAACGCCCGTGCGCAGCGCGGAGCCCCCGCCCAGCCCCTTGCAGCCTCC
>JANHFX010003776.1:5789-17363 GCA_027560015.1 Chloroceryle amazona
CTCAGATAGTACTGTGATGAATGTGGTGTACATCACCTTACATACACCTCTACATGCATGGAACAGTGGCTTTCATTCTTAAAATGACACATCCTATTGGGGTTTTAACTGTATATAACAGCAGGAACATATATCACCTACTTTGCCAGGACTTAAGAGGCAATCAAATGTATACTATTTTCCTAATTTAAGCTGATTTTTTTCAGACTTTTTTTTCCCTACTAGCTGCTGACATCATATTTGTGTGGAAGGCAGGGGCTATCAGAGCAGCAGCAGGGAGTGGCAGGGCTTACAGGGAGCGGATTTTGTCTCTCTTTGCAAAGCTGTTGACTTGAGGCATATTTTTGAGGCTGTGTAACTAAGAGGGTAGAGGAAATCTGTGCTCTGTGCAGCATGGTTGTGATTAGTGAAGATCCCAGAGCTGGTCTGACCTCGCTGAGGTGTGGTTCCTGGAAAATGCTGAAGCTCACATCTGATGTTAGGCATGTGAATAAAATCAGTACAAAGGCAGCAGAACTGCTCCAATGCATAAAATCAAGAGTACAAGCTTGAAATATTTGTTAGCACAATATATAACTTATAAAGTTTTCCAGCTGTTCTGCACACCTTGGTCCCAGAGAGGCAGCTGAACAAATATTCAGACTGGGACATCTTTTAAAAATGTCAGTGAGGCATTCCATTGCCAGATTTGTGTTAATTCCATTTTTTTAAACTTCTTTCCATTTTAATCCTTGTTATCTCTCCTGTCTCTTCCCTGCATTAGCAAAACCCCATTTCTGCTTCTCCTGTTCCTAGTGGCACCAACAGCCCAGCGCCTAAAAAGAGTTCGGGGAGTGTGGATTATCTGGCCCTGGACTTCCAGCCAAGCTCACCAGGGCCACACAGAAAGGTACAAGTAATTTTTATAAACTTCTGATTAATAGTGATGAATTTTTTTAAGGGTTTTTATGCACATGTGCAACAACATTTCTCAAACTTTCTCAAACACTTCCTTGTTTTCCAGGCAAAGCATCCTACTGGTTAAGTCTTTTTATTATTTGACAGTTGTCCCTTAATTGTTTCTTTCTGCCCAGCAACATTTCTACGGGTATTACCAATTTAATTATATCCCAACCTGGAAAGGTGATTTTAGACCATTAAAAAACTTCATCTAGTTTCAGTTGCAAGCATCTGGGGCTCCTCTGAAGTGGTTGTAGAAGCAGACAAAGTTCCAAGACTCAAGAAACTACAGAAAATTTATCTCATTCTTCCTCAGCAGGTCTCCTAGGTGAACCTGCAAATATATTTGTTGTTTTGGGGATTAAAATAATCTAGTGCCATAGGTGTGTAGAGTCAGCACAGCTAAGAGGGATGGAGCCAGGGTTTTTATGTGTATCCGTAAGAGTTCTCAAGTTCTTTACAAGAAAATAAGCAAGGTGCAATGCTGAATTTGCAGTATCAGCAGTTAGATAACACATTTGCAACCATACATTTATGTCCTATGTCTGGCATGAAGGTTGCCTTAAGAATTGTGTAGCCAGCAGGTCAAGGGAGGTTCTCCTTCCCCTCTACTCTGTCCTACTGAGGCCACATCTGGAGTATTGTGTCCAGTTCTGGGTTCCCCAGTTCAAGAGAGACAGGGAACTACTGGAGAGAGTCCCGTCGGAGCTATGATGATGATGTGATGGGAATATCTCTTTTATGAGGAAAGGCTGATAGACCTGGGGCTGTTAGCCTGGACAAAAGAAGACTGAGGGATCTTCTCAATGTTCATCAATACCTAAAGGGTGGGTGTCAAGAGGATGACACCAGACTCTCTTCAGTGGTGCCAGGTGACAGGACAAGGGACAATGGGCACAAACAGGAACAAAGGAAGTTTCATCTGAACAGAAGAAAAAATGTTCTTCTTTTGAGGATGGCAGAGCCTGGACCAGGCAGTTCAGAGAGGTTGTGGAGTCCCCTTCTCTGGAGAGATTCAAAACCTGCATGGTCATAATCCTGGGCAACATGTTCTGGGTGACCCTGCTTTAGCAGGGGGGTTGGACTAGATGTTATTCTCTGGTCTGTCCCAACCCCTTATGATCCTGTGATTATATGACTCTGTGTAGACACCCAGGTGCTGTTCCTACTCTCCCACTGCATCACGGTCTCATGCAAGCATAATGCAGAGCGGACTGAAATCCTTCATCCAAGATCCTTTGAGAGGATAGAGAGAGGGTTATAAGCTGTGAAGTCTTCAAGAAAGCAGGGGAGGTGCTGGTGGACTTGTAGCACCCACAGTGCTGCTGCAGGAAGGGGCTAGAGGGGCGAGCAGGCAGCTGATGACTGACAAGGTGGTGGCCTTGTTTCTCCTCCCTGCAGCCCTCCACCTCATCGGTCGCCTCAGATGAGAAGGTTGATTATGTGCAAGTGGACAAGGAGAAGACACAAGCACTGCAGAGCACCATGCAGGAGTGGACAGATGTACGGCAGTCCTCAGAGCCCGCCAAGAGTACGAAGCAGTAGAGCCTGGGACAGGAATTGAAACAGGCAGAAGTCCTGGTGGTTTTCTCCAGCTTAGGCCCCACCGGGCTGCCAGCTCCACTTGGGCTGGATTTCTAAGACTTATCTGTGAAGGGGAGGGGGGGGGTCTTCATTATAGTTTTTTTCTTTTAAGACAAAAAGAAACTTAATTTCAGGGGAAGACTTGGCAGATACTGTTTGCCAGTGATAAAGACCAACTATGTTCGGTGGCTAGGTTTGTGCTTTAGCTGCTGGATGCACTATCCAGGAACTTTGACTTAGCAATACCAGGTTTCACCCTACACATCTTTTGCTTACAGCTATTAAAGCCACCTTGTACATGCTAACACTTCATCATCTCTCTCCATCTTCTTCCATACCATACACCCAAACCATGCCATGCAGGTTTGCAGCATCTCTCACAGGACATCATTCCCCAGCTCTGATTCCCCACCCCTCTGCCTCCTCCCAGTCCCAAAACTAAGCTAAGATCATTCCTTTTGCAATCACTTTCCTTACTCCATCTCTTGTAAATAATATGTTCAAAACTTCTGAGAGCTATTCTCCTTCTGGTGGGACAGCCCCCATGTTTTTGATTTTAGTTACTCTTCAGGAGCTTTAATAGCATCCAGACTGTCCCATTTTGCTGACATAGAAGCCCAGAACTTGCACTATCATACACACATGTATATGCCAGCACCTGCTCACACACTTGCATGCATACGCATAACAGCCAAGTTTATTGGGGTATCTTCTGCTGTTGATGCTCCCCACCATCTCTCAAAGTAAATGGGCTGGAGAGATTAGCTTTGGATGGCAAAATTTAAGCCTTGACCTTCTGCCTATCTGAAACCAGGTGCCTGTGAATCTGGCCTTAAGAACCAAAATCTGTCCTTTGTGGCACTGAAAAAAAAGCCCATAAAGTGAGAGTCCTACACCTGTGGCTGTCATGAGAAGCAGCATGGTTGAGTATGAGAGGTGCAGGGAGGCACCTGACATGAGGATGAGGGACAAGAAGGGAGTAGGATTCTGTTTCAAGGACTTGGAGAAGGTGGATGCTGTACTGCAGAGGTTGGTCTTGGGTGAGGTGGTCTGGTGGGATGTACTTTGGAGAAAGGGAGTAGGGTAATAGACATGTTGGTTGGTGGTGAGGCCCCAGGATTGGGAAGAGGCTGGTCGGGGGACTCAGGGCAGGGTGTTTCACTGTTGGGTTTAATGTAGTGTTATGGTTGGTTCGTGGTGGGTGCAGAGGGCTGGACTAGATATTTTCTCCCCATCTTCAGCAGTGTTTCTTCAACACAGAAATGGCGCTTGTTGTCGTTAACAACCCTAGGCTCTAATTATGGGTGGGAATCTGCTGTTACTCCTTGCCAGCATCCTTGACACATCCAGGCTTTGGGATTGCTCCCCAGGCAGCTGCTGGGTGCAGAAAGCCAAGAAGGAAGAGACAATTTATTGCAGAGATAATAATTTGTGATCTCATGAAAACAGGAAAGACTAATGATTGCCATGGAGCAGCCTGATTGCCAGACAGCAGGTGCTGACACCAATAAACAGGCCAACCACAAACCAAGAGCCAAACAAAAGAGACATTAGAAAGATTAGGTAATAATATTTATTAAAAAGCTGGAACTATTCTTTCTGCAAGCTGAACTCCTCCCAGCACCATGGGCTCTGTGTTCCATCAACACCACAAAGCTATATTGGTTATTGATGCTTAAGCATTAGCACATTTGTTTCATCTTGGTCTGAGTTTGGAAATGGCCACACATCACCAACACAGGTATAGGATACCAGTCCCTTAAGGCTTGTGTGCTGGTAAAATAAGTCTTAAACTTCCAACACTTGTTTGTATTTTCTTCTCACATGCCACGAAAGGGAAGGATATTAATGGAAAAGATCTGACAACCCTTTTAAGACATTGAAGTGTTGGCCTTTTACAAGAATAATGAAGCAAATATCTTAATGCACATGGTAAAAATAACAATCATCTAGGAGAAAAAAAAAATACCCAGAGGGAAAAATTTTGCACAGGTAGATGCTTTCTGAAGGTCAGAGTATGTTACAGCTTGCAAGGGCCTTTCCCTCTTACTGGGGGCTTGCATGGTGAGATAATGAAATGAAGACCAGAATACAGTGCTTCGTATTTTTATAGCCCCTTTCATCACTGCATCTCAGGGGAGACTGAAACACTGGGACCAACCCAGAGCCCACTGAAGTGTGCACTCAGCTGGCTGGGAACAAGCTTCCCATCCCCACCAAAAAGCAAATGTGACTCAAGTGGGAATCTGATCTTTCCCTATTTCAACCTCTAAACTGTTAGATGGATACAAAGGAAGGTGAGGCTGGGGGAGAAGGGTTATGGTGCATGCTGAATATATTTCCCTGACAAAATCGTGTTGTTCTCCTTCTCTCACAGTAAAAGGCAGCCACCTCTGGAGTGGCTTGCAGCAGCGGTTTTGGGAATATCTCTTTATGCAGCTTTAGGTCTCTCCCAGTGCAACTGTTCTTGAAATACAACCAAGCCCAGCTCTAGGCTAAAAAAATCTCGAACCAGACCAAAAGCCTGGAGCAATCAAGTCATAGCCCATGTTCAGATTGAGTCTTTTTCTCCACCTGGGAGAAGGGGAGACCAACAAGTCCCAAAAGTACCCAGCAGTAGTCATTTCTGATGGTGCAGTGGCTTGGGATAGGATGCATTCTGCTGAGTCCATGCCCTGGGCTCCTGTGCTAGGACTAGGTATATCCAGTGCCCACTCCCACAGCTAATCCAAAACATTAATTAAGGTTGGAATAGCCCTTCATGGTACTGGAGAAACTAGTCCTTTTCCCCACATCCCACAAATGTCTGTATTTGTTCATGGGGCAAGCACTGGCCTGGGATAGTTCTTTTCCCATGGCCAGATTGCCTGTTTTGATGATCTGCTTTCATGAGTATCCCCAGTAAGTGGCTCTTGGCATTTGGCAAACCAAGGACCAGAGCATCCCAAAAGTAGCAACTGCTACTGCAATTTGCAACTGACGGTTGCTGATTCCTCTCTGCCTTGCAGTGAGTCCTGTGTTTTCCCAGAAACAAATATATTCCTCCATTTCTTCCCCTGTTAAGCACCAGGTAAAAGGCCCCTCCAAACTAAGTAGCAGCCCATAGACTCTATTCATTGCCATATACAACATGCCTATACCAACTGCCCCTGAAAGTTGTTAAGTAATCAATGGCTGCGATGGAAATAGTCATTCCTGATGGTTGCCGAGCTGATTACAGCAGTCCCTGATGATTAATGTCTGTGCAGTATTTAGTCTTAAACCATATTGAAAAACAGCTAGATTAATTACACAGACTGCCAACAACTTTGTCCTGAAGGCACTGGGTTTATCACATCCACTCTATACCTGGATGCTCAAGTATGACTGACTCTTTTGTTGGAAATAGGTATTTTACAAAGCTGAAAATATTGCAAATGATTCAACTGCAGCTAAACTGACTTGAGTCTTCACATCAGAGCCTGAGTTTCAGCTCTGTGGCCCCATTTAAGAGAAGGGATATGATTTCAAGTGTGCACGCATGCTCAAGGAGAAGGGTTGTCTGTGTGATGGGCATCATGACCTCAATATTTTGTTTTATGAAGTACCAGGGACATGGTTCAAAGCTCTCCCCATGCTTTGAAATCACTAATCTAGTGGTTTTAAAGGCAAAAGTCTCCAGAAGCATGTTTCCTTTGCTGTGAGTGTGTGATTGCTGCTCATGGTTCCTCTCCCTGATGAGATGCATGAGCAGCCTTGGAGCTGATTTGCTCTGAACTGACATTTGAGTGTTTGGTGAGAAACACATTTCCAGCTCTAAATGGATGCCAGGCTTAGGTTTAGTGTCAAGATGGAGAAAGAAAATACTTATGAGTGCAGACTGCACTGGGGCAAAGATGAGTCTCTGGCAGATAGGGCCAAATCCAGAGCCAGAACCACACAGTAACTAAGGCTTGGGTTGCTTTGGGGTTAACTGAGATGGATTTAGAGTCAAGGACACCAGCTGTTGGTGAGGGTTATACAGGGGGAACGTGAGGCTGGGAGGAGAGAAAGTAGGGGAGTTTGCCAGCAAGATTTGAGTCTTGATCCTCACCATGTGCTCCTTTGGCATGGGTCTTGAGTCAGATACATAGTGAAGATTTCTGAGTTGTGGAGTTTTGCTCTGTAAAAGCTACACACTGGTGCTAGGGGAGCTCCCACCTCTCTCATGACTTAACCAGGGCACTTCAATTTTGAGGGGGTCATCCTGCCCAACAACATGATTCCTTGGTGCTCAGGCTTTCAGGGAGCCCTGGTCATGAACTGCACAGGAGAAGCCTTACCAGAACTGTGGTGGGGACCCAGACATGCTGGGCAACACCTTGCTCTGGGGCTCCTATGAGCTGGTCTATGCCATGGCTTCACAGGGTTGTCCCAGAAGGTGCCACCTCTATACTTGGACCTTCTCAAGACCAGATTGTATCAACACCATAGCTGACTCTGCTTGGAGCAAGGGGTGGGACTAGAGACATCTCTTCCCCTTTTTTATCCAGAGACCCTGTGTGAGTAGGGTCTGAACAGAGACTCCTCCATATGAGGGAAGGGGCCAAAGGTATTGCCTAGAGCTCTGTAGCAACTGAAAAAGGGTCAGGGCCTCTTCTCTGTCCATGAAGCCAAGTGGCAAGGCACAGCCTCACCCCTAAGGACATATACCCCAGCAACGGGACCTAATCAACACTGGGGCCACTCCTTGCACCCAGGAGAGGGATGGCTGGTCCAGACCATATCATCCAAGACAGGAACACAAATTCCAAGCAACTGGGGGACAGCTTGAAACTGTAAATTTTTTAGGATAGACATCAACTCAGAGCTCTCTGCAGCCCCATGCCAGCCCCTACACCCTTGCATCCCAGTCTCTTGAGCATATGGGGAAGAGCTGTCTCACTTTGGCTGGAAAGCTGTACAGCAGAAAGTGACCTGGGGGTGCTGATTGACAAGCGGCTGAATATGAACCAGCAAAGTGCCCAGGTGGCCAAGAAGGCCAACAGCATCCTGGCTTGTATTAGAAATAGTGTGGCAAGCAGGACTAGGAAGGTGATTGTCCCTCTGTACTCAGCACTGATCAGGCCACACCTTGAGTACTGTGTTCAGTTCTGGGCACCTCAATACAAGAAAGACATTATGATGCTGGAGCGGGTCCAGAGAAGTGCAACTAAGATGGTGAAGTGCCTGGAGAACATGTCTTATGAGAAGCATCTGAGGGAACTGGGGCTATTTAGTCTGAAGAAGAGGAGGCTGAGGGGAGACCTTATCACTCTCTACAACTACCTGAAAGGAGGTTGTAGAGAGGTAGGCGCTGGTCTCTTCTCATAAGTGACAGAACAAGAGGGAGTGGCCTCAAGTTGCACCAGGGGAGGTTTATACTGGACATTGGGAAGAATTTTTTCACTGAAAGGTTTGTCGGGCATTGGAACAGGCTGCCTAAGGAGGTGGCTGAGTCACAATCCCTGGATGTGTTTAAAAGCTATATAGATATGGTGCTTGGGGATATGGCTCAGTGGTGGACTTGGTAGAGTAGGGTTAATGGTTGGACTTGATGGTCTTAAAGGTCTTTTCCTACCTAGATGATTCTATGGCTTCTTAGGAGGGGTAGGGCTATGCTGAGGTTTTATGTGGTAGTGGACTTCAGTAGGAAGATGTTTAAATAGCTTCCAGGTCCTGCCTGACCTTTCTGTCCTAGGAGGCAAGAGAGAGGATGGTTTTCTCAAGTCACGTTACATTGATGCTGTTCCACTGGGTGATGTTGCTATTCCATGTAAAAATTGACACTCCCATTTTGTGTCCCATTGGAGGGATGTCTGGATGTGCCGTTGGAGAAGCCCTACTTGTAACACAAAGGGTGAAGACCATAGCCTAACTCCAACTCCAGCCAGAGGACACATGTGGCCATCAAAAAAAAATAAAGAAAATCAGAGGAAACAGTCCAGCATCAAATCACAAGGGCCAAAAAAACAGTTTAGGGCCCCTGGTGAGTCCCTATGTCCAGAAAACACCAACCTGCCCACATGTATGCAATAATCTTGCAGCTGTTAACATGGCTTTTTGCAGGTAGAGGAGTGTACCTTTGGAACATGATTTCTCCTTGGTCTTGAGCACTTAACCCCTCCATCATGTTATCCTTGGTGTCTCATGCTTGCAGTCTCCTTGTTTGCAGCTCCTAGAGTTGTGTTGTTAATCAGGTTGCTACTTCAGTGGCTGCTCTTGAGGGAAGTTGGTATGTAGCAAGGTGTCACCAAAAGCTCTCTCCCTGCCAACCCAGAGCCAGATGGTCCTGGCACATGGTGTCCAAATTTTAACACCAGCCAGCAACATCTGGAGCAGAAGCTGAGCCACATGGCTCCATCTCTTGAGCTAAAAAAGCTGCTCAATGGACTTGTTTCAAATCAGCAGGCTCTTAATTTTTGATGCACCCCAGTGCTAACATATAACAGGTTGATTTGGAGGCTAGAAGGTTGACTGTATGGGAGAGGTTTGCCCCAGGATCAGGAGATAAGAAACCATCATTTTTATTGTCATTCTTTGGGTGACGCAACACTTTATCTTCAGGTGGGAAGAGAGGGTTCATTTGAACTCTGTATCCTGCTTTTTCTCCAGCTTATAAAATGAAGATTTTTAGAACTTATTTCCACACCTTACAGACGCATTGTGAGCAATGCAAAGAGCTGTTCTGAATCTGCATGCAACAGCTGGATGGCATGGGATGCTACCCATTCTCATGACCAGCACCACACATGGCACTGCACATCCCACTCTGAAAAACTCATTAAAAACCCTTCATCCTTAAATCACCAAGGTGGAAAAAAGCTTGACAGGATTTTCTCCCGAGCAAGGGTGGTGGATGAAAAGCCATTTGCACAGTTTCAGCCTTTTGCTGGCACACTGACCCTGAAAATACATTTCATTTGAAATCCCTTTGGACATGGTGGCTGAAGGACAGCACGGAGAGGGGAAGGGAGCAGGACCCTGGGCTCCATGGGGAGCCCACCGATGAATCCCATAGGGTTAGGACCAAACCTTTAGAGTAGTTATGTCCCACTCAACCCAGCCCTTGGTGAAGCCAACAGGTCCCTGTTGACTTTGGGCATCTGAGTGGGAACAGACCCAGCCAAATTAGGGTAGTTTTCTCCATTTGTTTCTTGACTTGCTGCGAGGGAGGGTCAGAGCCCCAGCTTTGAAGCTGTTGCGTCAGCAACCAATTCGCAGGAATGTTTTGTGTGTTTCAAAGCCTATGACTGTTCTTAAAGGGGAGTATTTTTTTTTTTCCCACTTGTAGAAGGAAAGACAAAAGTAATCTGTGGCAAACTGTACAGTACGTGTCTTCTTGTGGTGTCACTGTTTGAATGGCTATTAAGTTTTCAAATCACTGTGGACAGCTAATCACTTAAGTTATTAATTTATTCTTCGGGGTTTTGTTGTTTGGTTTTGTTGGGGTTTTTTTTAAGTAATTTGAAACAATTATTTATCCTGTAAATCAGTCTTGAGTGAAGCATAGATAATACCTTTTTTGCTGTTAATAAACATGGTACATGCCTGATGTGAAGGTGATCTCATTTTTAAGTACTGTATGTGCAACAGAAAAGCAATGGGAAAATAAAAGAATGATAATAAAAAGACATTTTTTGCTGGTGACTCCCAGCACGGGTTCAGAGTGGGGAGAGAAAGGAGGAATCAATGACTGGATCAAGTTGAATTATGCAGCACCGTTAAAGCTTTCAAAGCGTCTTCCCAGCATGTCACCAAATACAGCTTCAGGTGTCCTGTCTGTGTAATGAGGGCCTTCAGGATGTAGTCAGGGTTTTTCCTGATACCAGAACCCATGCTGTGTTTTTCAACTGCTAAAGTGAGTTTCATACTATGTATCTGCTCCAAGGATACACTTTGGTGTGTGCAGGGTGAGGACAAATGCTGCCTTCCTCACCCATCAGCAGCTCGGCACCAGTGAGCCCCAGGTCGGGACACCAAATCACACATAAAATGTAAACACAAGAACATTTTTTTTTTCCCCAGCATTAAAAATCCAAACTTCCCTTTCAATACACTTACATGTACTTAAAAATAAAAAAGACGACATGTCCCTAGAGCACAGACCCTATAACTGCCTTTTTTAAACAAGTGTAGCATGATGTCACATCTGCAGCACATCTGGGGTCCTGTATCTAGAGCTGAGGACTCCACTGCAGGGTGTCCTCACCAGAAGCATGTGTGACACTATGGACCATGCTATCATATATACTATAGTATACACTTTACCACTATACCATACAGAAATATTACTGTTATTACTAACATTAAAATAGTATCTGCTTGGTGTAGCTGAGATATACATACTATGCTAATGCTATAGTAGATTTCAGAAAGTCCTTTGATACAGTCCCCCCATAACATTCTTACCTCTAAATTGGAGAGAGATGAGTTTGATGGATAGACCATTAGATGGATAGGAATTGGCTGGATGATCGCATCAAAAGAGTTACAAACAATGGCTCAGGGATCAAGTGGAAGCCAGTAGCAAGGGGTGTCCCTCAAGGGTCTTTACCGAGACCAACACTATTTAATACTTCCATTAATGACATACACAGTGGGATTGACTGCACCCTCACCAATCTGTGTGGTGTGGCTGAGGGAAGAGATCCCATCTAGAAGGACCTGGACAGGCTTGAGGAGTGAGTCCATATGAATCTCATGAGGTTCAACAAAGCCAAGTCCTGCACCTGGGTCTGGGCAATCCCCAGTGTCAATACAGGCTGAGGGAGAGCAGTACTGCAGAGAAAGACTTTGGAATCCTGGTGGATGAATAATTGGATATGAGCCAGCAACATGCACTCACAGCCCAGAAGCCAATGGCATCCTGGGCTTCATCCAGAGCAGTGTGAGCCAGTAGGTCGAGGGAGGGGATTCTGCCCCTCTGCTCCACTCTGGTGAGACCCCCTTGCAGTGCGAGGTCCAGCTCTGGAGTCCTCAGCACAGGAGCGACAGGGACCTGTTGGAGCAGGGCCAGAGGACCCACAGCAAGGCTGGGAGGGCTGCAACCCT
>JANHFX010003776.1:17463-27730 GCA_027560015.1 Chloroceryle amazona
GAGTCCTCAGCACAGGAGAGACAGGGACCTGTTGGAGCAGGGCCAGAGGAGCCACAGCAATGCTGGGAGGGCTGGAACCCTTCTTCTGGGAGGCCAGGCTGAGAGAGTTGGGCTTGTTCAGCCTGGAGAAGAGAAGGCTCCAGGGAGACCTTATAGTGGCCTTTCAGTACTTAAAGGGCGCCTGTAACAAAGATGGGGACAATGTTTTTAGCAGGGCCTGTTGTGACCAGATAAGGGGTGATGGTTTTAAACTACAAGAAGGTAAGTTTAGACTGCGCATAAGTAAGACATTTTTTATGATGAGAGTGGTGAGACACTGGCCCAGGTTGCCCAGAGAAGTTGCGGATGCCCCATTCCCAGAAGTGTTCAAGTTCAGGTTGGACTGGGCTCTGAGCAACCTGCTCTAGTTGCAGATGTTGATGCTCACTGCAGGGGGGTTGGACTAGATGACCTTTAAAAGTCCCAACCCAAACTATCCCATGGTTCTATAATTCTATAATATTAACAGTGTATTACTAATATTCCATATTCTAGTATATTAACAGTATAGTATAGTTGCAGTATTATGGCTTATTAGTAGTACCCATAGTAATAATAATAAATAGCATTAATAAAGTATATTAAGGCAAACTCTGGTGTATGTTAAATATTTAGTATGTTACTTATATCTTACATATATTTATATGAGATTTGTATATATATATGTGCATATTATATAAGTTTACTGATACGTATTTATGCTATTTATATTAAAATTCTTTTGGGGAGATGATCATGGAGCAACTGTAGATAATTCTGTGAAAACAGAGGCTGAGGACTGAGTCCAAAAAAAGGAATTCCAATCATAAGAATTATGGGAAATGAACAGGGACTAAAACAGACCACCTTGTTACACCAGTGAGACCCTCCAGGCTGCCATCCGCGCTGTGCCCCGCATGCAGATTGCCTCTGCTCATCTCAGAAAATATTGGGGAGAAAACAAGATGTACTCAGGGAAGAGTGTAGCTATTCTCCATGTTGGGTTGATTATCTGCCTTGATTATTTAAATTAGGATCTCATCAAGGCAGAGATAGTCTCCTTCAAAAGCACCTTTCAGCACATGGCCCAGAAAATGCCTCCAGGTGACACTACAGCACAAAGCAAGGAGCTGACATACATGGCAGCAATATGAAAGCTTTCATCAACCTCTTTGGACAGGAGGTTTATAAAAGTCTATTAATGATACCAGGAAAAACTGTATTTGTCGCTTAACTTCAACTTTAGATGCATATTTATTTCCTTTTAGCACTGTTCTAAGTCTAGTGGAATTAAATAATAAACAAACTCCACTTCTCATCTACAAAACCCCACTAATAGGATTGTGATCTGCATGCAGAGGACACCCAGCTCTGGGCTCGGGGGTCCCATCCTACCTCTGCCTGCTCCCCTCTTGCAAGCCACCACTCTGCAGGGTTGTTCCGTGTCCATGAGATTGGATGCTCATCTCCCATCAGCTACCCCACCTCTTTTTTGACCCATCAGCCCCATAGCTATGAGTGTTGCAGTAAGACACTAATCCTCTGTGTTGAATTAATTAATTTCCTTTATTTATATATAGGAAAGGCAATAAAAGAATAACATAGTATACACCAGAGATTTAATCCCAAGTGTCTTCTCTAGCAGACTTTCTGCTCACATTATCTATAGTAATGGTTGTGCTTTGCCTTTTCCTCCACAGCAATACAATATTCCCACCCTGATACCCCATGGTCAGGACTAGGCCCTGCACCCAGGACCTAAGGCACAAGTCTTTGCCACTTGAGCTAGAGAAATCTCTACTACAGGCGTGAAGGAAGAGCAGGCAGGGACAACAGCCAGGGAGGTCCATGGGAGAGAGACACGGTCCTGTAGATGCTTGGGTTGGCCTCCTGGCACCAAAATCATCCCCCATCCCATCACTAATTTATATAATATATTGGTTTACATAGTATGTATTTATATTGGTTTGATATAATATATCTGGTTGGGCTAGTCTCCTTGCAAATCAGCATTTTAAAAAAGAAGCTACTGGGTTTAGGAGGGCTCTGTCATTTGCTGCTCAGTTCAAGGTATTCCAAAGGAAAGCCCAAGTTTTAAAGGGCAGATCCAGCACAGAAAGCCATGAGATGACAGCAGCAGAAAGAGGCTAACCAAGTCCTAAAGACACGTCTGGAAAAACAGCTGTGTGTCTGGGCCTGCCGTGTACACTAACAGCATCCAGAGGTCACCAGTAACATAATGAGGCTTCACTGGACCCCAAAAAAACCCAACTGAACCAGGTCAGTCTCTCTTGGCTGGAGGGGTTTGTGTCCCTCAGTTTCTTTTGGGTGCTTTGCAATGCTGCATAAAAGCCCTTTGGTCAACCTGCCACTTCTCACCGTGACCAAGCAGGCTTGCAAGCTCACTGCTCTGCCAGATCAGTGTTACCATGTTGTCTGTTCAGCATTTTTCACCCTTTTCAGCCTTTTTCTACCTGTAGAGGTGTATTAAGATGAGTTCTCAAAATCACATTAAAAAAAAATCCTACCACCAATCCCCTCAAAACTGACTTAGTGACACAGGAAGGGCTGCACATGGGATGTGCATGGGACACCTACATCCTTGGGGCCCTGCTGGGTCCATCTTCATCACCATCCCTGCCCTCATTGCCTCCCCAGGCTAGTGGCATGGCTCACAGCAGGCAAGACACAGCAATGCTGAAGCAAAAGGGCACTTCTCTGAGCTGTCAGCAGCTGCTCATCTCTGCAATAGCTTACTTACATTAAGGCGTGAAGACCAAGTGCATAGGAAGTGGCGGAGGGACCCTCCGTCCGCCTCCAAATCAGCCCCTGAGTCCTTTTCCATTGAAATGCTCCCCAAATCCTCCTCCAAGAGGTTTGCTGTCATCAGGGTGAGGAAGAGGAGACTCTGGCTTCGGGTTGGTCCTATGGACATCAACCATCTGGTTTAACCCATTGGCTAGAAGACAAGTCCATGAAAGGAGCCAGATCCACCCCCACCCGCTGCCGGGCTGCAGCCCCCTGACGAGTTGTCATCATCTTTGTCCCTGTCAAAGTCTCTCCACCACAGTGGGGATTTTGGCAAGGCAGAAATGTAGGCAGCTCTGTTCCTCGCTTCTTTTTCCTGCTCCTGGAAGAAGGGAGAGAAATTACACAAGTTTATTTGCAGCTAAATGATGTGGGTGGGGGGATGCTCCTACCTTCCCCAAGGAGTCAGAAGCCTCTTTGGTTGCACCTGAGAGCCTCCTCCAAATTAAACTGGGTTGAGAAGGCCATGTGCTCATCTCTAGAGCTCAGCAGGAGAGATGCAGCCAAGCACTGCATCTCTGCAGCAATCAAAAAACAGCCCTTCCATGTCACCTATGGGAGAGGAGGGCCCCGTCAAATTTCTCCAGGTGCAGCTCATGTCCTATGAGACTCTACTGTTTGGAAAGCCCTGAACTCCACCGATGAACAAAATCTGTTCTAGCTTGTATTCACAGCTTGATCACCTTTCCCAGGCACTTAGGAGAAAATTTCAGGCAGAGCTGTCAGGGGTGGGCAACAGCAAGTCAACCCTGAGTGCAGCCACCAGGTGTCTTACACTAACTTCAACACCCAGTTTCAACTGGGAAACTGCAACCTCTTTACACTTGGGTGTTAAAAAGGACAAGAGATTTGGCTTCACAGAGTGGGTGGGTACCCCATATTTATCCACAGGACATGACCCTGCTGCTGCCTGGGTGGGAGGGAATGTCAGCCGGGCAGATGCAAGATCTCACCCTGCTGTGCACGGCAGTGGGAGTTACCTGCAAGTAGAGGATGTTATCTTTGGAAATGGCTTCCATCAAATCCTTATGGAGGAAGGGTTCCCCATGCAGATGGCCAGCCTCAGACAGAGCCTCGTGCATGAGGCAGCTCTGCCTGCTTGGCCGCTGCCTGTAGAAAAGGACGTAGGCAGTGTCCTTGGGGAAGAAAGAAGTGACATTGCTGACTGATTCAAAGGAGGAGAAGGAAACTCTGGTGTCATTAAAGAGGTACCATTGGATTTCAAAGTCCAACTGCTTGTCAGAGGCTGTTTTTGTTGCCCTGTCCTGGGGTGGCCCGTGGGGACCAGTGTCAGTGCACTCCCTGGAGTAGCAGTAGTAGTGCCCGCTCTCAGAGGAGATGCCTGAATGCACCACCACGCTGCAGAGGTCATACATGACAGACATGAAGCCACTTCCCGTGGCAGCCCTGTCCCTCCCGCGCCGACAAACCTCCTCAGTTTCCTCTGGGGTGACAAGGATGGGCAGCTTGAGCACTACAGGGATTGAGACATTGTCCAAGATCTTCTTCCTCTTCATAGTCCGTGGATCAAAGGAGAACCGCAGCAGTGTGAGGATGAGGTAGTGTGGACCCTCTGTCAGCTCTGCCACCTTCTCGGCATCCTGCAAGGAGGCACATTTCTCACAGTGGTACTTATTCTCTGCTGTCAGTCTCTCTGGGGATAGAAAATAGTTGATTAAATCTGGGACAGATCTGGAGTCCTTGGGAGAACATGCCTGCTCCCCAAAGGCTGAGAGAGGGTCTTTGGCTGCATCCATGCCAATGGCATTGCCACTTAAGGGATTTGCCACTTCTCCTGGCTCCTGGAAACCCAACGTTTCCACAGGCATCAGTGGGGATGTAGGGCCTCTGACCATAGGAGCCTTCCTCCGTATCCAGGGAGACCCTGTGAGCTGGCTTGAGTTTTCAGGAGGCTCAATAAACTGTGGGCCAATTTCTTCCACTGGTAAAACAGATGTGCTCCCACGCATGTGCCTGTCTGGTGGGGGAAAAGCCAGAGACAAGTCTGTGAAGGCTTCTTCTCGGGAGGAGACATTCAAACACTTCAAGCAGCGGATCTTTGTCATCATTTTACCCCCAAACATCTTTTCAATCAATGTCTTGTTTAAGTAATGATGCTCCACCGCCTGAGACATCAAGCTGGATTCTTTGAGCTTCTGGTAGATCCTTTTTCCAGTTTTTTCTTCCTCATGTAATCTTTGGCAAGGGAAAAAAAGGCTGTGTTATGCACCGATACAGCACCAAGAGGTAGTTTCTAAAGTAGGGTTTCTGTTCTTCACTCCAAGGGGTTAATCCAAGTTAACCTGCCTGTGCCCACGGGCCTGGTGCTGCAGGAGAAAGGTGAGGAGGAGGTGGGCAAGATTCGGGAACCTGAGGTCTCCATTTGCCATTGACCTCGCACTTCTAGAGGGGTTGTTGGGACACCAGAGATTCATGATTTCTAGGTAAGGGAAAGGCAAAAATCAATATTTTACAGACGGTGGCTTGTGGTTTGTAGCTTGCCACGCAAATCTCTAAACTTGGCACAATTCCCTTTGCCCTCAGACTAAAGGCATAAATTTTCAAGCTGAACCAAAGTCTGACCTTACTCCTAGGCCAGCTCAAAGAGGGTTTTATCAAGGAGACCCAGATCAGTCTCACTGTCTTGATGGGGACAATCTTTTTAGCAGGGCGTGTTCTGACAGGACGAGGGGTCATGGCTTTAAGTTAAAAGAGGGGAGATTTAGATTAGATATAAGGAATCATTTTTTTACAATAAAGGTGGTGAGACACTGGAACAGGTTTCCCAGAGAGGTGGTCGATGCCCCCTCACTGGAAACATTCCAGGTCAGGTTGGACAGGGCTCTGAGCAACCTGCTCTAGTTGCAGATGTCCCCACTCACTGCAGGGGGGTGGACTATATGACCTTGAAAGGTCCCTTCCAACTCAAACCATCTGATGATTTTCTGATCTTTCACACCTAGCCTCCACTCTCCCAACTCCTCCAGGTCTCATCCACTTGCCCTGTGTGCACATGTGCCAGCGTTACACATTACATCAAGTCTAGGGGTGCTGTTGTCACCAGGCTCCAGAATCGCTTGCCACATACCGGTCCAGCAAGTACTTGAGATACTCCGAGCAGTCCTGTTGAGCACCAGGGGTGAACCAAGGTGGCCAGGAGGCAGAAAGGAAACTCTCAGGTGAGATGGCAGGTCTCTGGCAGGAACACAGAAGAAGGGATTTAATTCCAGGGATTTGGTTCTTACTTCACATTAGGGGGATAGAGAGGGAAGAGGAGGCTCTTTCTGGCTGCTTGACTGGGAGCAGGGTGTGCTTGTGTGCCTGATAAGGTCCCCTTTTTTCTCCTACAAGGACTAACCTCAGTGCACAGGAAGATCTTCTTGGTTTGTTGCAAGCCAGGACTGTAAGGATGAATATCAGCCATTATTTTACATATACTCCTATCAAATATCCATGTTTATTTCTTCCTTCAATTTTAAAATGTTTATTGGCGTCACCCAGAGTCTTCTACTTAATTCAGTCTGAATTTAATTTGATGCTGCATTTAATTTGATCAGGATCTCTCTCACTAAATCCTTTCATTAAAAAAAAAAGTAAAAATTCACTAAACTTCCACCCATCATTCTGATCACTGCAGGCAGGTAATCTGCATTACCAGATAATGTAATCGCTGCCGTTAGGAAGTGGCTGTCTAATTAGCAGGGAAAAAGACACATATTTGTCACAGAAGTGATTTTAAGAACAATCTAAAGAAGAAAAATAACTACAAGGCTATGAGGAAATTAACAGGAAACAACCATAAACTACACAACAAGCAAATATGCTTCTGTATTTGCTCATCACAGATCACAGACACCCTAACCTGACATCAAAAACTAGACTCTTCTATGACCAAATTCATGATCAGATTTAACAGGTTGTCTATATTTTTCCCCCAGAAGTCATCTATAATAACATAATATCACAATGCAACCACCCAGGCCTGTCAGTCAAGGCTTCAAAAGAAGAGAAGCCCAGATTACTGGTTTCACAACAAGGGAAAAATCAGTGGACTTTCAAAATCATGTCTTTCTAGGGACAGAAAGACATATTTTCAAGAGATGAGCTAGATATGACCTAGCTGTATCTCCAGGAGTCACTGATACTAATTTTTACGTGTGTTGAGAAAACAATCATAATTAAAGGGTGTTATTTTTGTTTTATTTTCCCTCACATCCAGAGGATTCTAAGGGATTTGTATTTAAGGTTTTATTATTATTGTTATCGCTGTTGTTACTGTTATTACTACTATTATTGTTATCATTTTAACAAAACCACTTTTTAGGCAATTTTCATCGATTACTCGTGCTTTGCTGTGAAGCAAGGAGACAAGCGTGCTGCTCCATTCTTCCTTGATGCATAGCAAGAAACAAACCCCTCTGCTTTATACCAACAGGCTTTTCAGCTGGCCACATATGCAAACTATTACCAAATGGACTTTACTGTCAAAACTATTAGTTATTACATCCGTCCAACCCAGAAAGACCACAGGCTAAAGACAGGCAGCCCGGTGTGAACACAACCTGCTTTCATGGGTGATAGGAGCTTGTCTCCTCCACCCCCAAAATCAGCCTCTTTCATATAAACAAAATCTGTCCCTTTATAAAAACCCACCAAGATCCGCAGCTTCTTATCAGCACACTGGAGTCAGCAGGAAGCAACTTGGAGACGAGCCTTTCCGCAGCCAACAGTCCAAACAAATAACTAGAACATGAAATAATTACCTGACTGTGGTCCAAAAACGCAAAGAGCCACTGGAGCTTTGTCATCAGGGGCTGGGAGTTGCCCTCAGTTAAATTCAATACTGAATGCCGAAAGCTGCACAAGAAAAGCAGAGATGCAAACCATGAGATGGACAATCAGTGTCGGACACAATGAGCAACCCCTGGAGTAGTCTCGAGTGGGAACAAGGGAGCAAAAACTCACTCTGAAGCCATGAAAAGAGACTGTATGATGCTGTTCATGTAGCACGTGTTGCCCAAGTTAATTAACCCAATCTTTCCCGTCTCTGATTTGGATGCCAGGCGTGGGTAGAAGCAAGCCAGCTCATTCTTCTGTGAGGTCCATGCATTTTGTCCCAAGAGATGTTTAATCCGGTCTTCATTGGGAACAGGAAGAGCCTTGGAAAGAGACATCTGTGCTACCTTTCCACATGAAGAATTAGCAACAGGCAGATGCAAAACTCCTCTGCTAGAGGTGTTCATGCAACTCATTACCCTTGCTCTTCACATGAATGTGCATCCATGCAAGGGAGTATTTAGCTGTTAGTATTAGTCACTTAGAGGCATTCAAGATCCAAGTTACAGCTAAAACCCACAGGCACAATCAGGATTTCTGCATGCCCACTGTAAGAGAAGTATCTCCCCTCAACTTGTCTATGTGGGCTCAAACTTAGACTTAAACTCTTTCTTCTACCACAATTTGAAGTGTTGAGATTAGGACATCCCTGCCTGTAGGACAGTCCCTCTGCACTAGGCTGCAAATACATTTCCATATGGAAAACAGAAAAATGGCAGAGAGGTGTGTGTCTTACTTTAACTGCTTCTAGGACTGGTTCATAGAGGTCTGGAAATCCTGAGAAGCGGAAGAACATGCAGTGTATGAGCTCAGCCAGCTGCTCCAGGGAGTTGGTGGCGGAGTTGGAGTCCTCTTTCTTCAGAGAGGCCACCAGCCTGGGAATGTGAGGGAGCAGCTGGAAAAGGAAAATTCATGAGAAATGGCTCCAAATTACTCACAGAGCTTTAACACATGTGCAGGGGAATGAAATTCACCCCCAGGCAGAAAGGAGAGTCAACAGGAGTTGACTTCAGTCCCATTCACCTCAACAGCAACTCTTCTGTTGGCTTTGGTAATGCAAATGCTATAAACCTAGAGGGCTTCACATTGTATGACCCTGAAGGTTAGTGTTGTTTCTTTGCCATACTGCAATTACCATTCTTTGTACAGACAGATGTCTACTAAATCACACACCCACGGTGGAAAGGAGTGTTACATGCTAACTGCCAAGTGCAGAGATTCAGACCTACAAGATAGATGAATTAGCCTACACGAAGTGTTGTCTGGTGTGATATATTTTATTTTATATTGTATAAACGAAACTGGAATTGGTATGGCTGGATGGGTGGCAACAGGCACAGAAACAGCACATTTGTTATTTTGCTTTCACCCAGAAAATTAAAAAATGAACAAGCAGTTGCAAATGCAAATGATACATTGCTCACGGGCACCCTCTGCTGACCCTGCAGCTGCACGGAGAATTAATAACCTATTTCCAACCCTGCAGATGTGCTGGAGTGACCCTGGGCATTTACGCAACCTTTTTCATATTTACATTTTATGTTATTTTTACCACAGAAGAATCCTGGAGTAAAGTCTCGGGATCCCAGGTCTGGCCATTTCCTGGTCCTCTCTTTCTCCTTTCATCTTCCTCTCTTTTTTCTCTCTCTCTTTCTCCTCAAAATGTTGGAGATTTTACCTATTCCCTTTCCAACATGAAAGGTTTGCTGGAGAAGCAAATGAAGTGCAGTAGCATTTTATACCTCAGTATCTTGCCAAGCTGTAGTGGGAATAATTCTCACAACCCTTCCAAAGTACCACGGTAAACACAAAAGGGTAAGAAGAAGACAGGTTTGTGGCCTGCTTTTTAAAAATAGGGGAGGACATTTATGCTCACTGGGCTGCAGATAGAAACTTCATGCCAAGAACAACTGACAGCTTTCAGTGTTACAAAATTTGGACACACAACTGGAGACAGTCCATTGGAATAATCCTATTTTTAGAAACTAAAGAGTTTCTCAAGAAATTCAGGCTTATTTAAAGTGTCTCCAGCTGAGGAATGAAAAAATATCAGCTAAAAATTTTGGCTAACTTTCCTTTTTTTTTCCAGCCTTATCTGTTTATTCTGAGAACTCCAGGTGAAAAGCCAAATATAAGGGTTTTAACGAAAGAGTATAAAATCAGACATTAATAGGAGTAATTTTCCATTAGTGGCTTTATCAGTTCAATCACTGCAATCATGCCTTTGCCTTCCACCTTGCTTTTTAATTACAGCATTCCAGGAGCAACACCAGCGAGAAGCAGTTGTGCCTTAGTGTCAACAGTAAAATAAAATATAAAGTCTCACTGTAGAAATCAAAAGAGGAGATTCAAATGCTGCTAAAAGTGTTTCTTTGCTTTTAACAGTGAAGAATTCATGAGGTGGAAGTGTTCTGATCCAATCTTCAAGTCTTACTGCACTGATGCTGTGTAATGCTTTGAAAGATGACCCATCACTTCAAGAAATGGTAATGGGTACTATATGTTGGTGACAATTTCAAGTCACAGGGAATCACAGGTATCACAGGGTGTCAGGGGTTGGAAGGGACCTTGGAGATCTTCGAGTCCAACCCCCCTGCCAGAGCAG
>JANHFX010003776.1:33715-49940 GCA_027560015.1 Chloroceryle amazona
GAGGTTGTAGAGAGGTGGATGTTGGCCTCTTCTCCTTAGTAACTACTGACAGAACCAGAGGAAATGGTCTGAAGTTGTGTCAGGGGAGATTTAGATCGGATATTAGGAAGAAATTCTTGACAGAAAGAGTGGTGAGGCACTGGAACAGCCTTCCCAGAGAGGTGGTTGAGTCACCATCCCTGGAGATATTTAATAAACAGGTAGACCTGGTGCTTCAGGACATGCTCTAGTGGCAGGAATGTAGGGGGGTATTTTGTGTTTTTGAAGTGGTGTTTGATCAGGGTATTTAGGTGGTTTTTTTGATATGGGTATGGTTGGACTCGGTGATCTAGGAGGTCCTTTCCAACCTTGAATATTCTGTGATCCTGTGACAAAGAGGAGGCAGATAAAAGATTTGAGGATGGAAACAAAAGAAACAACAGATTATATGAAAGCAAAATGTGAAGAGCTCATGAATTCCATACACGAGGAATGGGTGATGATTTCCATCAGGTAAAATTCAGCTCTTGTGAGTTTTAATGACTCTATTATCTTTGGAATGGTGCTTTATGTGGGAAGAATAGGAAGACAGTTCCTGTAATGAATGGAGGGGATGACTGGGACGAAGGGATAGCGTGCCACATGGAGTCACCATGGGTGCCAAAGTCACATTTGTCAGAATATCTGAATTTCTAGTTAAAGGACAGATGTAAATCGCATCTGACAGACTATATGAAAGGAGGTTACATGCAGTGTTCTTCAGGATCTAGTGATGTCAGCACAAGCATCCTGAACATGGCTGTGAAATCTGTGATGATGTAAAGCTGGGAGGCATCATCAACACAGGAGGAGGATGAAGGTGTCACAAGGAAGACCCTGAGGATCAGAAATGTAGAACTAGGAAGAAATGTTTTCATTCAAAATGCATGCAATTGACAAGAAATGGATGCTACATGATGGTAACTTATCTACCCGAAGATGACCAGCCAGATACCAGATGACTATGAGTTCCCACTGTAACAGTGGACATGGAAAAGACCAGCACCATGTTTTGGTGCAGAAGAAAGGGTGTTTTCTACAGCAAAACAATGACCTCTCAAGTTGTTGTCTAAGGCCATGATGAACTGCACCTGAGGCACAGTGCACATATGTCACCATCCTTGTCCAAGACCAATGAACAGAAGTGGTAGCAGATCTTGAAAAAGCCTGTTAGGGTAGTCAGGGAAATAATGAACTTTTCTTGCAAGAAAAAATTAAAATAACCTGGCTTATTTAGCACAGCCATGAGAAAGCAGAGATGGGAAGGGACTGCTCTGCCTGCATACATTGAAGGACTAAACACCAGAGAGGAATAAGAGCTATTTCAGCTATTTATGTTGGCATAAGAACAAATTAACTATAAGATGGCTGGAAATATATACAGGAGGCTATTAGAAGAGAGATTCAAACCATTAAAGCAACTCAGCGGTGGAACAGCTATGAAAGAAGAGCAGTGGGAGCAAAAGCCCCTCCTTCTTTGAGGCGTGCAGTTGAACATTCATGAAAGGGGTCTGCATTGTCAACATCTATAAAGCAGTGAAATGGATTCAGAGATTCAAAGGTCCCTCTTCACCATGTTTTCTTTCACATAGGCAGCTAAGTTACAGTCCTGCCTGCTGCCTGTCTGTATTGCTACAGTAGGAAGAAATAACATTTTAAATTCACATTGCACGTTCCACATTGTCAGGGTCCACAAATGTTTTGGAAGCCAGGCCTTTAATTTTCCAAAGGCAACACTTTTAAAAGCTCAAATACTGATTTCCAGAGGTAGCAAGTACCTGCATCCCTGTGTCACAGCAGATGCTCTTTCCACATGGACCTGGGCTCTTTGAAACAGATAGACTCCAGGGGAAAAAAAACAAAACAAAAACAGTGAGCACTTCTGAAACCATGGTTGTGCATTAATGGAGTTCATCTGAAAAGAGACAAACTCTAAAAGAAACTCTCTACAAAAGATCATGATGTACGTTTACACCAGCAGGTGCCAGGCTTGCTTGTTTTTTACCACTATTTGTTCTTTAAATGCTTGATCAGAAGCTCCACCCCACATGCAGTTTATTCCCCTGCTACTAACCCCCAAACGCAAACTCTGGAGGAAGACACTTCTGTACACAAACAGTTTGTCAGGGATCCTAAGCTGAAAGATCCTTTCATCTCATACATTTTCCTTTGATGTACCAGGCATGGAGCACACACTCACTCCGGGGCACACATCTGCTGGAAACAGGCAGCCAAAACTTCCTCATTTCTCCTAAGAGACCTTAATTACATTTTGCAGGCTTTGCTTAATGTTTGGCTAATTCTGACTAATCATTTACTCATCCTTCTGCATGGCAAAGAATGTTTTAGAGATGTAGGCCAATTGATTTTGCAATCTTTATATTTAGTCACTGGCGCTTTTAGAGGTTTTATCACCTGGAGCTCACAGCAGCAGGTGCGCAGAAGGAGAAAAAGATGAAGTAGAGGGTTAAGAACTGAACTGATAACTCATTTTTTTTGGTTTGGGTTGCTCTGAACTCTGGGAAAACCATGGCCTTCCCCAGCAAGTCAAAGAGAAGCAACCCCTTTCTGCATACACAAAGTTCCCATCAGTGTGTTTCTGTCATGTAATCTTACTGGGGGACACACAAATCCTGTAACAGGAGAAAAAGAGATGTTTCCAGTGAGATCAAGTCACAGCAGCTCCCTTGGCTTAAGTTCAAGTGCTATTGCATGTGAATGCCCCCCATTTAAAAGGAGACCTCTAAGGAAAGTATGGGCTGAAGACAGAAACATAGAATCATTTAGGTTGGAGAAGACCATTAAGATCATCAAAGATACTGCTAAGAAAGTGTGGAGCAAGCACTGGGGCACAGAGGAGCTATAGGATTTGGATACAAGTGTGCAAGGAAGATCTGGTGATGACAAAGAGGTCACTGGCTCTGCAAAGACCAGGCCTAGCAAGTCAGGTAGTATTTCACCCACTAATCTTCATCATGCCTTATGTCTCCATTGTTCTGCCTGCATAAAGGGCAGAAATGAACATTGTACAGAACCAAGACCAGACCAGCATCACATTAATCTGACAAACATCATGGGATCACTGAAACAGTTGGACAGACCTCCCTTTTGAAGAGTTTTAGCTGTGACTGGTGACTTAGGAGAATGTCCTTCTGAAGGGAGATGGGAATCAACATGAAATTCTGTAAAGGAGACTTTTATATGAAAAGGCCCTCAACATCTTCTTGAAAAAAAAAAAATAAAGGAAAAATCTTCAAGATATCTTACATTGGGCATACCATAACACTACTTATATCTAGGAAAAAGAAATCAACCAAATAAAATAGTAATAAATAAATAAATTAAAAGTCTGTGTTCTAGTTCTCTATGCCCTCAGGGATGAAAGGAAGGATCCAGAAATTCCCTTTTTCCCCACAGACTCCTCACTAGGCAGCACCAGCCAAACTGGTTGGGATAAAACCACACACAGGAACTGAGTGCAGCTTTGGAGCAGGATTTCTCCAAGCTGAGAGTGGTGTTCAATAATGCAGCTTCTCCTACCTGCCAATAGCTGTCATCATTTGCACATCGGTGATGCTGTCATCGTTGGTTAAGTTTCTTATGACGCCATCCATGAGCTCCAGAGGGACAAACTGGACCACACTGGCCAAGGCATTGGACGGCGTTTCCTGCTCCTCTGCAAGACATGGATGAGTGCCAGCAATGAAGATGTTAACTACCAGGAAAACCAGGCACATGAGGTCGTTTCTCATCTCTAAAAGCCAAAGCACTTCTGCCTATGTAAATGGAGCGGATAGTCAACAGATTGAGCAACGTGGAGTCCACACTTAGCTGTGCTAGAAGGACAATTCCCCAAATCCCAGTGCAGAACATAATGAAGTTGAGTCATAGCAGATAGGCCGTTGCATGAAGTCATACACAGCCCAAAGGGAGGAAGAGATCACAGGCACAAGAACATTCTTGGGCCTTCCCTGGGTCCCAAAGTTCCTCTTCAAACTCTCTTTGTACTAAGTACTGCACATAATTGCAAGGGGATGCAACAGCAGGTTTGCCTGCCTGGAGCACCTTCCAAAGAATGAGGCTTTCATGCAGAGGGCACAGAAAAATCCATCTACTTGTAGGCTTAGGAATAGATAGAGCAGGCCTCACCCACCAGCAGAGAAATCAGCCTTTCATGGCACCAGCACCAGCAAAGATCTTCTAAGACCCTCTGCAGTAACCTAAAGGCCCTAGAAGTTGGATAAATATCTTATGTCCCACCTTAAGGTAAGACCACCCTCCACACAGACAGTAGGGCTTTCTACCTCTAAATCAGTGAGAAATAACTCTAGCTTTGTCCCTAGTTTCTGGTAAGAAGCAGGCTGAGGGGTGCCATCAAGTCAGCCGTAAGAGAGTGACATTTCTAAAAGCCTTCAAGTCCCATTCTAATCAGCTGCAGAAAAGGTGCTTTCCATTAAGACCAGTTGATGCTGGAAAGCACTGAACACACAAACCTGTGATGCAAATATTTCAACCCAGTTCACAACTGCTGTGTATAGACTGTGTGGTTTCAGGGGATATTGTTTTCACAGCTTAAAGCCCTGAGTAACTTTTAGGGGTGTTTGTTTATTATTTTTTAGCTGTGGCTGCATTTCTGGAGTGGATAAGAACCATGCAATACGTCAAACTAATAAAATTTGACTTCATCAGAGGTAACATTTACATTCTCTTTTTTTTTTTTTTCTTTTTTTACTTACCTGTTGAAGAAATTATAGTGAATAGCTCCTTCAAAGAGGGCAGGATAGCTGAGGTTTGAGTCCTCCAGATCCTCTGCAGAAGACCGCTCACTTTATTCACCTGCTCCAAAAACTCCATGATGTCATCTTCCCCCTCAGAGATGCACTGGAACTGCCCTATGCACCGGATCAGCTGCTGGCAAAACAAGACCTGGTGTTTGCCTGTGGGAATGCACTGAGGATGCTGGGTTAAGAGTTTGCTGATCTTTGCACACTGCTTGGGGCTGGGCCTTTCACAGACTTTCCGGAGCACCTCGATCCTCAGTAAGCTGAAGATGCTGTTTGCTGATGGGCTTTCCAAGACAAACTGCAGTCCTAATTGGATATAATCAAGTACATAATGGCTTCTCTTCCCCAGAGGTCCATAGCCTTCCTGGAGGAGACTCAGCAGGAAGCGGACATTGAAGAACTCCTCAAATTCCTCTGGGTGGTAGTGGCCATAGACCTCCAAAACCTCTTTCCCAATCTCTCTTTTATACTTGGTGTCCCCCGTGAGATAAAGCTTGGTAGACAGCTCCAGCATGGACCAGCATTGCTCACTGTCCATGGGCTGCTTTGCTGCCTCAATGACGCGCCTCACAAGCCCTTGCTTCACATTGTTGGGGTATGAGGACATCACCACGGCTTCCAGTATCTTATCCATCTCTGCTCTCAGCTGCTGAAAGAGAGTAATGGAGCAGCAGATTAGTTCAAGCAGGGTCTGCTGAGCTTTCATGCTCAGGATGGCAAGAAAGGTCAAAGAAGGAAAGCTTGAGAGCTGTCTGGGACCACTATGATGATGATAATTCTTGTCTCTTTTTCATGGTGGCGTTCAGAAAGATTTCCACTCTAGCAATGTCTAACTGAAACTAAAGCCGCACCCCCTTCCCCCCCAAATGAATACAAAAAAATGCAGAACTTCAGACTAATCACACATTTGATCATCTTTGTCTGGTAAATAACCAGCTACGACTTACACTTGACCCTACAGGTGGATAAGCTCCCTCTCCTCAATGGATTCAGCAACTCAAGATGGTGCTCCACGTTTCATGAAATCTAATCCCCAGCAGAGACAGCCTGCCACAGACCCATGGAGGGGCTGAGTGGGGAATTAGGGGAGTCGAGGTCTTTCACTGGTATCTGTTGGCTCAGGTGCCCTCAAGAGTCAAAGATACTCCCAATGATTGTCTTCACATTCAGGAAAGGAGAGAAAAGCCCTGGGAAGCAGGGATGGGATTGCAGCTTCGCTGTGCAATAACAGGGGCATATGTGTGACATTTACACCCTGCTGCCAGCCACTCCGGCTGAGTGGTGCAGTCTTGGCTGCTCCCCAGGGACCTGCCACATTTGTATTCAGGACCATAGCGAGCAAGGAGAGAAACTGCAAAGTCAGGCAAAGCTTCCCATTCGTCATGGCTCAAATTCACCAGCAATAGAGCGTTAGAGGAGAGAATGCTTGAAAAGAATACCCTAAGGATTTCCCTTGAAGAGCTTAGAACAACATTCACAGACAGGTGTTGGATGCACCACTGCACAGGAAACCCCATTACAGAGTGATAAAATTAGACAGACAGGATTTCTTACACTGTAATACAGGGGCTATATAAAGGCTTACCCACAGCACGTCCCTCCAGTGCAATGCACTTCACAAATACACATTGGGAGAACGTCCCTTCCTGCCTATAGCTTGAAATGACCCATGGGTGAGGGAGAAGGAAGGTTGGTATCATCTTCATTACCTAAATGAGGGATCAAGGCAGGACAGATCCATCCACAGTCATGTATGTCTGACCAGAAGAATAATCACATCTTTCTGATCCCCAGTTTCTTAATCCCTGAAATGAGGATAATGTGCAGCAATTCTTAGCAGGATTGGTTGAAACTTCCTTTGTTAGGACTCAGAAAGCATCTGAAACTTTGCAAGTGAATAGTGTTATATTTAATGAAAATTATATGCTCACATGGCATGCACCCCAAGTATGGCTTCCACAGATGACATCCAGAGGAGACCTCAGAAGATGCCATCCAAGGACCATCCCATCCCTGGAGTAAGCCTGTATCTGAGCCAGAGAGTATCTTCTCTCCTTGTAGACAGCTCCTTGTTGGTGGAGAAGGAAAACCCATGCCAGATACAAACCTGAAGCTCTGTCTCACAGCTGCTTGGCTGGAAAGCCTTCCCACTAACCAAACATTGCCTCTTCCCATCATTGCTTCCCCCATGATCACACAGGATGAAAAAAACCCATCATATATATGCATAGCCACCTCCTCATTCAGCGATGACAGCAGCCTATGCCTCAACAGCTCTCCAGGTCTCTTGGTCTTTCTATTCCCTGCCTGTTGACTCTGTGCTTGTGCTGGATTTATTTTTCCCCATCAAGCACCACTGCTGCTTTCCCTGTAACAAGCTATGGCAGAGCTAATGCTCCTCATCACATTTTTTTCACAGGATAGAAGATATATGCAGGAGTCTTGAGAGACCAGCCTGAATTAAACTTGCAGCTCCTGAAAGGGCTTGGTTCTTTCTCAAGCTGATCACAGAAGTGGATGTGGTCACCCCCAGGCTTGCTACTTGGAGTGCAACTAGGTCTCATTTGACACAGCAGCACAGTGAGGACAAGGCTGAAAAAACTCCATCCATAGTCACTAGACAGACAAGTCTCAATGGATGGTATCTAAAGGCTGTAAAGGCAAACCATTGTCCTTACAGAAAATATCATAATGTCTCATACTGACATTAGGACCTCAAAGACATGCAGGAAGAACCACCTGAGTTGACCTTGTGGCAAAGGGTCCATGCTCTCCTCTCCAGCGAAGGACTTTACAGTACAAGGCTGAGCTTTAGGTAACACAGTCCCACCTGTACACCTCTTTAACTACCCTGGTGTCAGCAGGAGGGGACAAACAAGCCCATGTTTCTGTTGTGTATCATAGTACACCAAGCTGCTCCCTGGGCGTGGGCCAGACAAAGACAGGATTGAGGATGCTGGCCAGGGAGCCCCTAAGAAGGAGACATTTATAAGATAGATGACAATATTAGAACTCTATTAAAGCAACATTCAAGCTGTTCTGTAATATGCAATAATAAATATTACAGTCTTAAAACTACCCAAAAAGAGCATTCTACACTACAAGATAATTCACTTGCCAAAGGTTAGGAATTAAGATGGCTAAATCAACACCAGCACATCTCAAAATGCTTTCAGAGAGATATTATTTAAAGGATGTCATAATAACTTGCTTTTTTCCCTAGGACCTTCCATGTAGAACGAATTTGCAGTGAAGGAGACTGTGGTGTGTAAGATCACAGTCTCATTTGTTGCAGAAATTAGAAGTGTGTCATAAATAACCCAGGGAACTGCAGGAGAGGGAAAGACAGTTTCATTGCTGGGCAGCTGAATGCTGCCTTAGAGATCTGGTGCCTGGCTCTCCTTTGTTTAATACTGAAATAAAGAGACTAAATATTTAGATAAACAGGCTTCTGTAATGAGTGCTCCTGAAATGGGACAAACTTTATGCACTTCATCTTCTTCACCGGCAGTAACAGCTCACAGAAAAGCTGGGAGGATCAGCTCATTCCTGTTTGTAAAGAGAATGAGTTCCTGGAGCGCATGAGGATGCTGTAGAAGGTCAAAGAGTTAATTATTAAGCTGAAGAGCTGCTTTGAGGTTCCTATCTGTTATGTAGCTCATATAAAACAGACAGTACACAATATGAGCTTTGCAGTGAAAAAGAAAAAGAAAAAAATCCCATGAAATGGCAAAACTGTTCTGCTCCCTCGGTGAATGATTTGCAGGAGCAACATGGGTAAGATCACAGAACCAGGAGGGAAGAGACCTTGGGTCGTCTCTAGACCAAACCCTGCACAAAGCTGAAATCAAACCAAGCTGCTCAGGGCTTTATCCATTTAGGTTTTAAAAACACCCCATGATGGAGATCATTAAACCATCCTGGGCAACATGCCCCAGTGCCTTATTAGCTCATAGTGGGAGGTTTTCCCTTATTTTCAGTTGGAGACACTTGATTCAATTTATGTCTTTTTTTTTTTCCTCAGTCTCCTGCCATACACGGCTGTGAAAAGCCTGGTGCCATCGCCTAAATAACCTCCTCGTAGGCACTGGGAGTCTACCAAGTCAGTCCTCAACCCTCACCAGGGCAATCAGTTAGTTCATCCTGGGTGAATCCATGTCAGATGAGTCCATCTCAAGTGAGTCCATCCCAAGTGCAGGACTTTGCATATGTCCTTGATGAATTCCACAAGGTTCTTGTAAGCCCCAGCCTGTCCCGGTCCTCCTGTTCGTCAGCCCTGCCCTCAAGCATATTGACTATTCCCCCAAATTTGGTGACACACACAAATTTGATGAGGTGAACTTCATTTCCTTCTCCAGATTACTGAAAAAAAATATTAAAAATGAAAGGTTCTAGCCAGTTTCCTACCCAATTAGCAGTGCATCATCTAGACTGCAGCTTCTCTTGGATCTCTTGGATGCTGCAGGACATCATCTCAAAAGCCTTACTGAAGTCAAAGAAGTCAACATCCACTATTTTCCCCTCATCGACAGATCTACCATTCCATTTTTAAAGGCCATCACATAAGCCAAGCATGATTTAGCCTTGGCAAACGAATGCTGGTCACTCCCAGTTCACCTGCTCCTTCGTGTGCCCAGACACAGCTTCCAAGAGGATGTTGCAAGAACCGAAGGGAGGCTTACAAAGCTAGATTCTCAGATAACCCTTCTTGATTTTTTGAAGATGTGCTAGAAAGGGAGATTTGCTTTGGAAGATGGAGAGATGTTTTCCTACTGTATCCTTGTCATTCAGATGCTCAGACCTACAAAACTGCCCTGAAGGCACTCATTGTTCCACCTGGCAGATCAATGACTGTTGCTGGCATTAGGTACCATACACCACATTCACATATGCACACCAGGGTCCACAGTGCTTTCTCCCATGCCCCCTCAAAATAAAAAGGGTCCTCTAAGAGGGCAGCCCTGGCTCCAGACTGAAGTTCCATCTAAAGCCATACATAAAGCCACAAATAAAATTTTATTGATATTTCATCAACGTATGTTGCTGACCATGATCACATGGACAGATTGGGTAACTGCAAGGACAGATATACAATCGTGCTCCAGAAACCAGAGAGAGAAAAGGAATTTAAGCAAAAAGCAGTGTCACCCAGCTTAGGTTCACTCTCCAGAGTAAACTGCAAAGCACCCCAAAACTCAACCTCAGGATAAAAAGTCACCTTGGGCTTTGCTTGGGTCTAATCTTCATAATCTGCACTGTTCAGAGGTGTCCTTATATTTCTCTCCTGCCTGTGTTTTTATTCGTTAATTGGGATTAATTTCCCTTGAAGTCTATTCAATTACTTCTAAATCTATTCATTCCTCTCTCACTGACAGCAGCAGATTTCCAATAAAGGTTCCTTAGTATTTTTTTGCAGAACGTAGAATCTGTTTCCACACCCCAGATCTTACAAAGCTCTGAAAACATAGATCTGAGATGTACCTTACCTTTAGGAAATCTCGGTAATAAATTCAGCATATTTCCTACAATGGCATCATATACAGTTTAATAAATATCACTAAGGGAGGAAAAAATCCCACCATCCAAACACAGACTGATAAAGTAATTTGTTTCTTACTTGTAAAGCCAAAAAAGAAATCGTGATCTACTTCCCTGAATTCTCTGGAGGTCTGGAAGTACAGAAACGAGACTCACCATTTATTGTCCTGAACTCCTGCTGAAATGGTTTCTTTTATGTCAGCCAAGACATTACTGTTATTCTTGCTGCATCCTCCAGGCAGCTTGGCAATTAGGGCTCAATCCTGCAGCATGCTGAGCTGCAGTGGGATGGAAGGCAGCACTTACAGTGCCTTGCTACATCACAAAATACTGCACAAGAATTACCATATTCTCTAAAATTTGTACAAAATTTGACATGACTTGGTATACAATTTCTTAAAAGGACCAGCCGCTGTTGTCACACACCTCTCCAGGTATGTTTTCAAGAAACATCAAAAGTAATTATGTCCTATTTTTTTTTTCCAGGTTTTTGTTTGTTTGTTTTGTTTTTGAGGAAAAAATGTCCCCTTAATTCTTAGGCAATGGATATTTTTTCTGTTCCCAAGGACCTGCCTGTTCATCCAGCCAAGGAGGGGAAACCATAGCCTGTAACTCAACATTGCCACATCCAACAGATACAGGCTGACCAGCAGGTTATTGGACAGGCACAGACAGTCATTCTTATCACAGAAGTCACAGGGAACTGTGACTATTTTTCTAATAGGCTAAAAAGCCCTCTAAATAGGAATAAAATGCAATTTCCCTACAGAGTTAGAAATCAACAAACAAAGGCCACTGTTGGGCCCTCATCCATGCTACTGCACCTCCTACTTCTGCCTCCCCATGTTTTGGTATAACTTACACACCTGGTTGTATTCTTCATTTAGCTGGGATCTAGCTTTTCTGACTAAATGACCTTAATTAATGTAAGACAGATGAATCAAAGTCAATGATCTTCTGTGCATAAGTCAAGCACAGTGACTTAATGCTGGGCTTTCTATTGTCAGTCCTCCCAATGACACAATTGCAGCTCCTCTCTTTATTTCTTTCTTAATTATTTCACATTCAGCTACTCATTGCTCTCTAAAGCTTCAGGTTCACTTGTATATTATATGCACCATAATAATGCCTGGAGGCTTCAACTGAAACAGAGCCCACTGGCCTACAAACTCTATCTATAGGAATATCACAAGGGAATATATATCTTACTTAAGCGACCCCACATATATCGAATCATAGAATTGTTTTGGTTGGAAGATACCTTTAATGTCATAAGGCCCAACTGTTAACCCAGCACAGACAGTTCACCACTAAACAATGTCCCTCAGCACCACATCTACAAGGATTGTAAATCCCTACAGGGATGAGGACTCCACTTCCCTGGGCAGCCTGGGACAGGGTTTGACAACACTTTATGTGAAGAATTTTTTCCTAATATCCAACCTGTTGCAACTTGAGTCTGTTTCCTTTTGTCCTATTCCTTGTTGCTTGTGAGAAGAGACTGAGCCTCACCTTGGCACAATCTCATTTCAGGTAGAAACTTGTCAAGAGTGAGGTCTCCCGTGAGCCTCTTTTTCTTTGGGCAAAACAACCCCAGTTCCCACTGTTGTAGCAACATGAAATATCGAGGCATATCCAGATCAAACCGTTTGCTCAAGGAGATGTAATAGGTTGTGGCAGGGCCAGCAGCCAAACCTCTCCAGACCTCAAAATATATTAACATATATTAACATCTTACTTTGCTCGCTTCATGTGCTGTCTGAGTTGAACCCATTAAAGTGCCATGGCAGAGCAGAGGAACAGGGACATTTTTATGAGATCTGGGCAGAAACTCAGAGCTAATAACTACAGAAAAATCCAGTTAAGTGTCCATTTTAAAACAGAAGACTCTACCATCTTCAGTCATAACAGAAAAATTGCCAGTACAGATCCATTGCCATTTTTTTGCACAAAATTACAATATGCCTTTCTAAATTCACCTTCTCTTTTCAAGGAGATCACACATCCCTCACTTCCTGTCCCAGACTGCTTTCCAGTGACAGACTGCACTTGTGTTGTATGTCTCCTACTCACTAGAGCTAATTACTTTTGGCCAGCAATGCTCTTTGTGCTTTCCTGTCCTCTGCTATAGTGAATCAGAACTGTCACTTAGTACAGTACCAATGGAGATTGACCATCAGAAACAGGCAGCAGCAGATTTGGAGCAGGAGGTTGTCCCCATGCTCCAGCAGGACCTTCCACCCTACCTAACAGCTTTCTGTCCTCTCCAGAGACTACAGATTCATTTTAGCACCACCACCCAAAAAAGTAACTAACCGAAAAACATCTGTTTTGTCTATTGGATATTGGTGGATGAAAAGCTGGGCATGAGCCGGCAATATGCATTTGCAGCACGAAATCAAATGTCATCCTGGGCTGCATCCAGAGCAGCGTGGGCAGCAGGACGAGGGGATTCTGTCCCTATACTCCACTCTCATGAGCACCTGCAGTGCTGGAGTTGTCAGCACAAGACAGACATGGACCTGTTGGAGCGGGGCCAGAGGAAGCCACAAAAATGATCCTAAACTTCCCTTAGCTCTTTAGTCTCAGCATACTTCCCACTTTTGAAGTCTTCTACCTCATTTAGAGTCAAGAGGTGTTTAAAACTGGTCACATAGAGGCTTCAGCTGGTCTAATTTGGTAGTAAGAGTGTCTGCCACATATTTTTTCCCCCTAAGGGCTTGCAACATGTCTGTAAAAGCATTGCTACAAGCACAACATAAGAAGAAGAGGCCACAGCAATGCTGTGAGGCCAGGCTGAGAGAGTTGGGGTTGTTCAGCCTGGAGAAGAGCAGGCTTTGTGGAGACCTGATTAAAGCCTTTCAGCTCTTAAGATGGACCTATACGAAAAAACGGGGTCAACCTTTATAGCATGGTAGCAGTTTTAAATTAAAAGAGGGCTATTTCAGGCCTCTTTTATAAGAAAGAAATTTTTTTACACTGAGTATGGTGAAACACAGACCCTGGTTGCCCACAGAGGTGGTAGCTGCCCCATCCCTAGAAATATTACAGGTGAGGTTGGCTGGGACTCTCAGCAACCTGCTCTAGTTGCAGATGTCCCTGCTGCCTGCAGGGGGTTGGACTGGATGACCTTTAGTTGTCCCTTCCAACCCAGACCATTCTATGAGTCTATGATTCTATTTTCAATTAGTCTAAATTTACCATATTGTAGTCCCTACCTTTACTAAAATATTTTTATGTTTTAGATCCACAGACTACTGCAGACCCTTTTCCTTTCTTCTGCATTATCATGTATTTCATTATTCCTTTTTCCTCTAAAACACTATAAATATATTTGACCACACCATTACATTCTATCAGCCATCTCCACGGCCTCAATTCATGGGCAACAGTGCTGTGCTGGCTGTCCTACCTGAACCCAGCTGTCTTAGGTACCCTGCTCTCTTATTTCTCTAGTGCTTCTTCTTTGATACCTTTGGTGCACAAAGATCCCCCAGTCTCTTCTCTTCTTCCAGGTTTTTTGCTGGTAGACACTCAAAGGAAAAAAAAAAAAAAAAAGGCTTTGGCTGAATGTCAAAGCAATCATCAGAATAATACCAAATAAAGCCCAAGGCCCCAACATCTCATCCTCTCTTTCCCCAGACTTCTCCTTCCAGCTCCATTCTTCCCCTCCAGTCAACATTACCAGCTGTCCTGGTACGGATACAGAGAGCAAGACATAAGGAATTAAATTCTTCTCTCCCATTTCCTTGAAAACCAGCAGCAGAGAAAGGCACATAAGGCAGGACTTGCTCTAACCACCAGACCAGAAGTGATGAACAACTGGCTCTATAGCTAAGCCCAGCACAAATCTCAGATAAAAGGAACACATCCCAGTTAGCTTTTAAATTTTCTGAATATACTTGGCATTGTGTTCCCAAAAGCTTTGTCCTGCCTGCACAAGATAATTTTTTCGCAGGACAGTCACTCATCCTCATATCCCGCAGGCAAACATATTTCCCTTTTCCTCCCACAAAAGTCTTCTGCTCTCCTCCTCAGCCAGAGCTCTCAGCCAGGGCTATGCTACCCTGCTTCCACAGAGCTTTATTCTAGGAGCACCTGGATCCTGGCACTGACCTTCAGACCAATGTCCTTTCTATTATCATCCCCGGAGACTGTAAATATATCTGCTCCGGAAAGCTGGTTGTTTTCTTGGAGGTATTTATAGAATTAACATCCCTCTTCAGATTTCTGTCTGCTTTTATCTGTGTATAGAAATTAAAACCTTGGATATAACCCAAGGAAAAACCACATGTTATTCACCAAAGCATATTGTACTGCGGGCCAACACTATCTGTGCTAGCTAGGATTCATCAGACTCTGCCTCACTGCTTGGAGGTAGAGAGATCTTCAATTTTTTGGTGGTGCCTTCAGGGAAAAAGGGGAGGTGACACTGATTTGTGACCTCAGCTTGCCTCCAGCCCCCAAGATATTTGGTTTAGCATCAGTCAATCCCAAAACCAGGAAGGTGAAGCGAGACCATGGCAAAATTCACAGACTACATCACAAAGATGTCCAAGGCATTTCAAACACCCTCCCCAGGTGAAAGCTCAGTCCCTTGCTACAGCTGGGTATAGCTGATTCCCAAAGCATTTTGAAAACCTCACAGAAGTGGAAAATATTCCAATGTCTGCCTTTACCCTTCAGCAGCATCTACAAAGTCCAAACCAGCTCAGATTTAACCTGAAAGGGCTTTGGATCTGGACTGCTCTGAATTTAACCCTTGCTTTTAGGGTCTTTTTGTTCCCTATGGGATGAGAACATCCCTGGGTGTCTCCTCCCTGGTCAGCTTCCCTGGGGAACGCCTGAACCCTTCTTGGCCAGTTTCTCACACCAAGATTCTGTGTCATAAACAGATTTGCAAAGCTCTGCAGGCACTGGAGCAATACCCACACACCCATTTGCAAATGTTGCTCCTGGAACTCTCCCTTCAAGCATCTCCCTGTAGCCTAACCCTCAAACATCCAAATCCCTCCTCCAGGGTTCCCTCCTGCATCCTGATCATAGAGCATCCCTCTCTCTGAGCATCTGTTGAGAATCCTGCATCCTGGACCTCTCTTCTGAAGCCCTCCCTCCAAGCACCTCTCCCTTGAGCACCCTTCCTGCATTTCAACCCTCCAAGCAGCCCTTACACCAAACATCTCTCCTGCATACCTCCCTCCAAACCCCAAGTATCTGTCCGACTATCCCTCCCAAGCATCCCTCCTGCACTCCTTCCCATGAGCATCCCTCCTTCTGAGCATCCCAGCTCCTGACAACCCTGACTGCATCCCGACCCCTGAACAACCTCCTGCATCCCGACTGCCGAGCATTCCTGCTTCTGAGCATCCATCCTGCACCCCTTCCTCCAAGCATTCCTCTAGCATCCCGACCCCTGAGCATCCCAGCCCCAATCATCCCAACCCCTGAGCATCTCTACCCTCGAGCACCTCCTATATCACTTCTGAGCATTCTTCCCTTTGAGCAACCCTTCTACACCCTTTGCCCCGAGACTTCCCATCTTCATCCTGACTCCCAAGCATCCTTCCCTCCGAGCAGCCCGACCCCCCAGCACCCCTTCTGCATCCCTTTGCCTGAGCATCCCTCCTGCATTCCTCACCTGAATCATCCCTCCTGCACCCCTTCCTTTGACTACACCTCCTGCATCACATCCCCTGAGCCTTCCTCCCTTTGAACGTCCCTTCTGCACTCCTTTTCCCGAGACTTCCTTTCTGCATCCCGACTCCTGAGCATCCTTCTCTCCGAGCAGCCCGACCCCTAAGTACCCTTCCTGCATGCCTTTCTTTGATCCCTCGCCCTGAGCATCCCTGACGCACCCTTTTCCCCGCGCACCCCTTCTGTATCCC
>JANHFX010003777.1:0-36480 GCA_027560015.1 Chloroceryle amazona
GCTGTTAATTAGAAGTACTGAACTGAAAGGTAAAATCACTGAACAGAATTAGTCCTGTTTTCACCCAAACCAGGACAGTTTATAAGAGGTGGAGCATTAACAGGACTAGGAATCTTAAGTCAGGCAACTTTGTCAGTTCCAGTATTATAGTAAGATTATTGTAAAATTGAATGCGATGTATAAGAAGCTTGGTTTTTAATGAGTGTTTTATTTGTATAATTTCTAAGCTCAGAGCATGGCTATAGTAGCAGCTTTTAAGAAGGGTACTTCGCTCATTTGGTGTGTATGGCAAGAGATAGCAAAGGACTTCAGTACTCTAGTCTTTTAAGAGATTTTGTGCAGACAGACCAACAATAACTATTTTTTGTTCCTAATAATTAAACAAGCCTCCTCCAACTTTAACATAAATGCTAAAATGTGTCATGGGTTATTTGAACCGCATGACTTACTCCTGCAAAGCTTTCATTGCTTTATAAACTTTACCTATCTTGGGCCTTTATTTCCAGCTTTAGCCACTTCTTTACCTGGTTCTCCCTGAATGCTTCTGCATGTCCCTGAGGCAGGGAACTAAGCTGTTGCATGAAAGGAAACACAAGTAAGGCTCTCTGCTAGCAATCAACCTAGATGAATCTGCTTCTATTCTCCAAGATACAAGAGTTTTTGTGTTGTGGCATAATGCTTTCTACAGGGAGAAAAGTCACTCAGTGTGGAATGGTATCACTGGAATGTGATACCATATTGGATAACAAACAGAAAGTTTAGTTTTAGCAACATGAACATCTCTATATCAAATTTATCAAAGTTGCAGAGTATTTGATTAGTCACAAGACTAGGCTTTCTTCTCTTTATTTAATGGATTGATTTCCTCCTTTCCAAGAAGGAATTCTGAACTGCAGGTGCATCTCAAACTGCAGTTCTTTTGCTGGAGTAGTAGTGTGACTATTTCTGAATGCATCTCATTGAAAACAGGTTCAGTCATGAAAAACATCTGTGGTCTATGCTACAATTTGGGCTGAAGTTCCTTCATTTGAAGCAACCCTGAATTCAGAGAACTGGTGTCTGTTTTCTACAACGGCCAAATCATTTCTGAAAAAGAGCTCTAATCTTCCAACAAAGGAGAAAAGTTATGATTAAAATTAAAAACAAACAAATGAAAAACAAGCAAAAAACAATTAAACAAGAAAAAAACCCAAACCATAAACCACTAAAAAACCAAGTAAATACCTGCTTGAAAACTGATTGTATTCCAATGATTTTTACAGTAAAAGGTGTATACTTTTTGAGATTTAAATAGTTTTACAATATTTTGGCAAGAAGATAGTTGTGAAAGACATGTCTATTGTTACTTAGTTTTCTCCCATTTCCTTGTTTCTACCACAAAACGCAAATTTGTAAACAAATTGTAAATCCAGCTGGACAGGAAAGCTATGACATTACTCTTTCATAAATAAATAACTAGGTACACACAAACTCAGATGAACAGCAATAGTATTTTTTTTTTCAAACAGTAACTCAGTAGAGGAAAGATACCTTTTGCACTTTAAAGGGAGAAAAACCAAGAAGCAGAATTACGTATGTGAAATCATATTTGCTGTACCATGGTGTAATAAAATATGCATCCATTTATATTTAAAACAAAAAAGTATGCAGGTTTAGCATTTAGCCTCAGACTTCTGGTGCTCTTTTGTCTTCTTTCTACTATGTTTAAGTGATTGGGTGATGTAAATGTTATGACAAAGAACTGCACTGCTATCACTTAGCATAACAGCATTACTGGTTTTTTTTTTCAAATTAATTTTGTGGGGCCTTGCAGGACAGCATAAGGATCTGCATGAATTCAAGGCCTGGTTATTTGGTAAAGAGATTTTTCTTTCAAGGTGAAGGAAATGGAATCCTCAAAATTAATACTATTTTTGTTATTGTCCTTGTAGGATTTGCCTTTCAGGGCATGTGTGAAAACACCCCTTAGGCTAATCACAGAGAAGTGTCAAAAATAAAGGCATACTTGGAATGAAATTATAGTATCATGATCTTTTTCTTAGTGTTTTTTAGGGAAGGACAGAGATGGGAAGAAAGGGCAATTGGCCCACAGAGGAAAAAAGATCACTATTATGAAAAAGTCTGTTATGTTTCTTGATTTTGTTTGACTTTTTTTATCTTAATGTACTACAGTCCAGTAATAATGTTATTGAATGATACCGAGGACACATTATCATCGATGCTCTACTTTGTATTTAACTGAACACATGTTCAAAGGCAAATAATAAAATCTGGTTTTGAGTCAGCTAAAAGATGTTCACAGAAGTGCAACCTTCTCACATTTATTCCAGATCAAGTAAACTTGCCCTGCAATCTTGTTAATGGACAACTTTAAAAACAAAAAGAAAACCAACCGAACCCACCCACAAAAAAATCTGCATCCCCTGCAAACCCTGTTGCTAGTCAATGACCCACACAGAGAAAAATCCCAATTTTGGTGTCACATGATATACAGCATATCCAGTATCAGAACCCTTAGATGGGATTAGAAGAAATGTATTAGCTAGAGATACTGGGTTTGTCTGGTTTGGAGAAAAGGAGCCTGAGGGACAACCTCATTGCTCTCTACAGCTTTCTGATGAGGGGAAGTGGGAGAAGAAAGTGCTGAGCTCTTATCCCTGGGGTCCATTGATAAGACCCATGGGAATTTCCCATGCTAATTTCATCCCATAGCTCTGTCTTCAAATAATTTATCAAAAAGAAAAAAAAATAAAGTTTTAAACACCAGTAAAGAAAAAATGGCAGGTCTTGTTTCACTTCTATAATGGTTCTTGCATCCAGAAGAAGTTATGAATACTATATGAGCAGTAATATGGGAAACTAAGCTATAGGGATGGTCTCAAGAAATGGGCAGATATCATTCTCCAAATTTCTATATAACAGCAGTCTATCAGTGTGATTCCAGACATTTCAAAACAATGCATCCAAAATATCTTAATGTTCTGGAAAACACACTGACTCTTGGATCATTAATGGAAGCATAGAAAATGAGAATTGAAGATATGTCTGAAACTGAAGATCCAGTAAGACAATCCATATTTACAGTAAGAAACACTGATATCTCTGTCTTATCTGAAAAGTTCAGAAGCAATTTTTCCAGAGACAGTATGTTTAATGACCTATATACAAAGTCATATAATAATTAAAACCAGAGGTATGTCTCTGAATTTCATGATGAGGGAAAATGTAAATAAGAAACCTGAACAAGTAAAGTCCATGTAAGAAGTAAAATGGCTAAATTTGAGTTTCTTTGTTAATCAGAGGAGAGAGGTATTTTTTAAAATCTGAAGCATGGGAAGAATTGTGTAACTTCTGTCCAAGTATCTTAGATTACATGTCTTATTTTGATGATTTTAAAAAAGTTAGGGAGATGAATGTCATTCTTTGTTACCTATTTTTGGTTCATATCCGAAATTTGAATCTAATCTAGGGTGGGATTCTCTGCGGGTTTTTTTTTGTGAAAATGTCTTGATATTTTCCTATTGAGGAATAAGGTTTCTTTTAAACTCTGCAAATATTTGATAAATAAAATATTTTTAGCCCAATTTATATTTCATTTTAACATTATAACTGTGTACACATATTCCGTGTATATATTGTGTATATCATAGAAGCCCAGAATGACCTAGTTTGGAAGGAATCTCCAAAGGTCATAAAGTCCAACCCCCCCTGCAGTAAACAGGGACAATCCTGAAATACATCAGGTTGCTTAGAGCCTCGATAATATAGAGCGTATGCCATTTATATGTAAAACATATATTTTTAAAAAAAATACTGTTTTGCCATAGAAGATTAGAAACCACAGTGATTTTCTCTTTATTCTCTTCATTTAGTCTAATTTTATTGTTCCCTGTTTAGACTAATTCATTAGACTAATTACTTTTTAGTTGGAGAGTCAAATACACCCCCTATTTTTCAGAGCAGCATAGCTATTGTCCTTACTCAAAGTGCCCCTTCTAAAACCACAGTGTTTGAACAGTTGCAGGTAGTACTGCAAAAATAAGTCATGTAGAATGAAACACATTGTTTTCAGATCGATTTTGTTACAGATGCCACTTATCCCCGACAGTCAAACTCCATTTTGTTATGATGATGATTTCAGTTCAAAGTAATTCACATATCAGTACTTCTAAAGTGCAGTTGTATTATACTAGCACCAGAGGCCTCCTAGTTACACACCTAGCAGTAACACTCCTGCTGATTTTGCAAACTCCAGTTCACATAATTATTAGGAGTTCAGCTTTGTTTCACTTCACACTCAGAAGCTGTACCCTACTTCAGTAATGCAGTAACCATTTATGTTTGCTTTCTGTGCATACCTTTGAAAGGTTTTATTGAAGAATAACACAACTGTTCAGGAATGTTTAATTGTATTATAATAGATAGTAAGTGATCCTTTAAATGGTAAAATAAATACTGCTGTACAGATGAAGAATGTGCATGTACAAATATACATACACTTTTGCATGAAAGCACGTAAGAGAATCCAGTAGTCTGCCTCTAGTTGCATTTTTCTCTTTGTTCACCTTCTTCAATGGAAGGGAACTAAATGTGACTAAATTTCTTCAGCAGCTTTGAAAATCTTAATCCTGAGTGGTAAATTGTGTAATAGCAGATTCCTTAATTAGCAAAAAGTACTAAAAGAACTGAAGTGCAGAAGGTCAATATATTTCAGTGCAAGTAAATACTACTACTGTGTGAATCAAACTGCCTAACTGAAAAATCCTCATGTATTTTAATTCTATGAAATTATGTATCTTTAACACGTTTCAATTGGAAGGGTTAAACAAACAGACTTAGGAAATTTAATCTGGCTTTACGGCATTGCTTAGAGGATTTTTGACACACCTGATGGCTTACATTTTCACCCTGTGATTCCTTATGAACTTGACTATAAACACAGCTTTGTTTGGCAGTGTTCATAGTTTTCATAGGTTAAACTGCATCTAGATTCCTTCTCTGTTAAATTCCTAATATTGAATGATTGTAACTCCTTCAAATGAACCAAAAGTTTGCTTTGAAAAAAAGTGCCCATTTGTGATTACTTAATAGACAATGAACTGTTGTTTAATTTATTTCAATCTTAATTTCTTTTTACCTAAGCATTGTCTCATCTTATCTGTCTCCTGTAGTAAATTGAATAAGGGAAAATTTTGAAATATAAAGTAATAGGACTATGAATACACAACTAAAATTCATGTTCTAAGTTTTATTTCCACTATTTTGAAAGCTATAATCAACAAAAGAAATAAAGCTTATATATGCTATTAATAGTTTGCCTTTACTATATAGATGAAATACAATATACTGCCAGACCACATTTAGATATTGTAACTCAAGATACAGATAATAAACATAGCACTAAAAAAAATATAAAACCACCAAAATTTTTGTGTAGTGATACATAGAAATAGTAAATAATATTAATGTGTTAATGAAGGAAGTTAAAGGGTGTTTATTGTGCTTACAGTTACAAGGAAAGATAAGTCTACTTAAGTGTTTTTAAGTTTTAATTACTACTGGAAATCTGTCTCCAAGACCAAACCCTTTGTAAATGCTAAGGATGTCATTCACTCTTAAAAGATTCAAATATCATTGCTTAGAAGCCTATCCATCATGATTTCCAGTTTGTATAGCTTGCCATTTGCCATATCTGTAGGTAGATGCACCTGAGTCACTTAAGCATGTATTTGTTTCTAATGAAATTTTAGAACTATAAACAAAGAAACACAAAACCCAAACAATAAGAACAAAAATCCCTGAACTGGAAACTGCATCTTAAGCTCCTTTGGTTACAACATAATCTCTTTTAAATAGTGTTTAATTAGAACTATGGTCACAGTTCAGTAAGTTATACTGTAGTTCCAAAATAACAAATCTTCCATCAGAAAGAAAATAGTACTGCACCAGAAGATGCAATATAAATAAATAATATATGTAATAAAATACAAAGTTCTGTAGTACTTCTTTTTCCTCTCAAACTTGGGTTTTGTTCAGCAAATCCTTCCTACACCATATTGCATCCTTCTCATGTCTATGAGTTTATATTTTCCTTAGTGTTTTGAAAACAATGAGCAGAAAATGGTGCAGATTAGTAAGTTTTCAGAATATTTTTTTAAAATCCAAACCCTAAACTTTTTTAAAGATTTGAGGTTAAGAAATGTAAATATTCACTATCTGTTACTTGATGTTTCCTCACAATTCCTTGTAATTTGCTTCTCTGAAATGAGTTATTCCACTATGATAGTCTAGCAAAGATGTGGAAAATAAAAAAACCCACATTTGTATAAATATTTAATACTTTAATTGCTAAAAATGACTTAAAAATACATGTAGCTGTTATATAAATATAAAAACCTGCTAAAATTAATTGTTCTGGTTCTTGTTTACATATATTCTTGTCTATAAGTGTTGAGCAATCAAAAGTTACTGAAAAGGCTACCTTCATGTATCGGGTTGTTATTTGTACTGTTCAGTTCTACTGCTTTTAAATACAAAGACTCTCTGCAGAAAGTCTGACTTAATGCCAAAGTGGTCAGCTTAGTTCCTTGGGTAAATTTTGTTGAGAAGAAGCTTTTTTCCTGTTTTTCCTAGATAGTCATGCATGTGATCTGTTCCAGTTCTTCAGGCTTCTTAAATGCGTCTTAGGAGAGACTGACTTCTCTTAGTTTCTGTTCTACTTGCTTAAGCACAGATTACAGAAATGGAATGTATCAGAGTATTGTGACCTGAACTCATGTTGTGGAGAACGTGTGTTAAAGCCAAAATACATTTGAACACTTGAGTAAGAGGTAGTAAGAAGGTGCTCAAAAACCATCTTGATGTGGTGCTTCAGAACATGGTTTAGTGGTCCTGACAATATTTAGTAGATAGTTGGACTTGATGATCTGTAAGGTCATTTCCAACTTTAATGATTCTAAGTTGCCCCAGGACAATTATTTAATAAAACAATTTAATAGAACAATGCAAGAGGAGAAGCAGCAACAGCAATAACAATAGTAATGAAACAATATATAAACCAGGTGATACAAAACTCACCCACCACCCAGCCCTGAACTGGTGGCCCCTCACCAGAGACCTGCTTGCCCTACCTGCCCTGCACTCCACCCTTATATAGCAGGCATGATGTCAGTATGGTATCAGATACCCCACTGGCCAGTTTCATTGTCTGTTTTCTGGCCCTCTCCCAGCTTTTGTTGAAAATTAACTTTAGCCTAGCCAAACACAGGACAGATATTTTTATCAAATTTAAGTTTCTAAACTTCTAGTTTCAGAGCAGCCAGTGTAGGTAAGACTTTGTTACCTTTTGAAATTTGAAGTGGCTATATATTTTTGTTGTGGCATAATGCTTTTAATAAGACCAAATTATTTAATTTTATGCATATGCTCTCATGAGAAATGAATCCAAGATTGTATTCAATGTATCTGATTTACACAAATGTCTGCCAGGTTATGCAAGAACTCTAAATTAGAAACATACTATTCATTTCTTGTAGTACTTTCATGTTAGTCAAGATCTGTTGATAAAAAATTTGAGATAAAGTATAATTGAAGTTTGCAAAAATTGATACCTAATATCCACCTGTGTTTGTGATTCAGAAGGTAGGGATGGTTAAAGGTTATTTTTATATCTTTTTATATTATTACTATCCATCAAAAAACTTGGGGTGCACTTTTGTTTTCACTGATTTCTCCAGTTTTCCGTCTTGTACTTGCCTTCACATTAATTTTTACCTTTGTGTTGTTTTTTAAGGAGGCCTGAAATGTTTTGTTTTGACAATGTTTATAAATACAAATTACTGGAGAGTAATTAGCTGGTGTCTTCGGCATATTCTTGTTACAGAAGAGTGAAATCCAGATGTCCTCCTCATCTTTGCCTATTTGACCTGTTTCTTCTTGCCATGCACCCCTTCATATTACTTTCTAGGCAATATCTTTTTCCCGGACAGCTGACACGTTTTAACAAAAGGTCTAGAAAACCTAGACAGATGCCAGGGACAAAGTGAAGGATTCTTACTAGGAAAATCCTGATGTGAGCACAAGAAGAACTTGAACCTTTTATAGTCTAATTACAGATTACACAGGAATTAATTTTTGGGCAATCTCTCCATGATGGGAGAACTGTCTCGATAGTTGCCTTCCAGCCAAGCATAAATTGATCAACTGAAGTTTCAAAGTTGAACAGAATTTCTTTATTTTAGGCTATTAACTATATTATTGTTTAAATAAACAAACAATACCCTCCCAACCCCCAAACAAAACCAGTTCTACTATTATAAGGAAGTGTCAGCTCTTTACTGTTCTATGTGAGTGTATACTGGTGGTACCGACACAATATCAATTCACAGTGCTGGTCAAATAAACAAAGAAAATTACTTAATGATATTGTTAATATCTCACTTCAAGAGTTATACAATTGAATACTTTCATTCCTGAATGCTACAAATTATTCTGGACTATTTACTTTTCATTAAGTCTTTTACACAATATGTGCAGACTCTTCAGACTATGACCTTTCTGGTTTGAGGTCACATAGCAGCAACCTCTGAGGAAAAACAAATTTCTAAGGAGATATATGTTCAAAGAGGTTTGGAATGTAGAGGAAAAAAAGATATACTAATGTAAATGGGAGTTCCCAGGTGTAGATATTTTAGTACAGAGTAATGTGAAACTAGAGACTAGAAACTAGAGACTGTGAAACTAGAAACTAGAGTATCTGCATTAGAATTTTATTGAAAGAAAAAATGTATTTTCCATGTGATGGAAAACTCATCAATTAAAAAAAGGAATCAAATTATGCCCATTCATTTAATTGATTCTTGGAAAATTTCTTTAGGATTTTAGTATCCCAGAATAAAAGATCTTAAGTTATATACATAGTAGAGATGTGACAGTCTAAAATTCCTATTTATTTCTGCAAAGTATAATTGTTTTAATATTTTATTCAAACAGATTAGAATATGTGATAGTATAGGGGTTGTGTCTATATAGCCATCTAAACCAGTCACCGAATACTTCAATGAAGAGTAAAGTACACACAGTAAAACTGAATGCAGGAGAGGATACTAAAACTAAAAAGAACTGTGAAAACACACAGGACAAGGAGGACAAAGGTGCCTTCTCCATTTCCTCTACATGTTTGAACAAAACCTGTCTTAAGTACAATGATTATGGTGAAGGGAATATTTTGCTTAGATTTTGCTGACTTCATTTGAAGTCAGTTGCTGACTTCTGTGATATTTGAGGCTCTAGAAGAAAACATTATGGTACTTTATAAAGAAGGAAACCTTTTGGGTTTAGGCTAGTGTCACCCTTCCCTGGCTTCTGTGTTTTCTGTGCAAGTCACATCCTGGGGCGAAGTAGATCATGGCTGAGTTGCAACCTCATCATTTAACAGTATGGGGGTTTTGTAATGATATTCTATATCTCCATGCTTCTTAGTAGGCAGATTGTTTACTAAACAGATTAAAAACTAAGAGAAAATTATGCCAAACTTCTAGCCTTAGTAGTTACACATACTTCTCTAAAAATCAATAGATTTAACATTCATAGCATTTAGCTTACATAGTTTCCAAAGGAAACTGGACAAACACGGGGAAGAAAAATAAAAAGAAAGCTTCTAAGTACAAAGGGACTACTTCAGCATTAGGAATGCTTTGGGGTGTTGGAGGTTGCAAGAGTACCCTGGAAAACTATTTCTCTGGTTTTGGCCTTTTATTTTGGAGGAATCCACCTGTAACCACTGCTGGAGAGAGAATTCAGGACAGGATGGTCTGACTCCTTTGACCATTTCTATGTTTTTTGTTATAATTCTCACATATTTATATATACTCTCATATGTTAATATATATATAATTCTCACACATTTTTTAACAATATTGAATATAGAAATATGATTATTGTAGTTTTATAAGATTTGTAAGAAAGTTGAATCTTTCCAATTCTCCTCAAGTTCAGATCAGTAACTATATGTTAAAACACTACATCTTTGTTGCTTTAGAGTTGTAAGAAGGTTCTGACTGCCAGTACTAGCATTACTCTAAAAAAAAAAAAAGGACATTGATTCGAAATTGAAAGATCTAGTTCTTTAAATAACCCAAATGTACAAACACCTTAGCAGACTTTGATTTTCAGGCAGTTGTAACCATACTAAAAAAAAATAAATCAAAAGAATCTGTAAATTGCAGTGAAGAGAGAGAGATCTGCTTCTGCCATGTTAATATCTTTAAAAGTGTTTGAATCATGTGTGCTGATGATACCAGATAATGTTGGTGTGAGAAAAATTTAGACTATACTGACTTGTTTAGATGTTGAAAATCTTAGCAAGTTTTACAGAGAAGTTCAGGGTTAGGGTAAGAGTTACTGCTCATCTAAAAGTTAGCTCTATTTGGTGGCTGAAGACAGGGTGAATCATTCAAGATATTCTGAAGAATAACTGTGACGATCACTTTCAAATGTAGTGTACGATATTTATATTTTTAAAGATGATGTCACAAAAGAGCCTTCTACTAGGAACAGATTTAGTAAAGAACAGCTTTGAGATCTGGAGGCTCTAAGTTTTGTATGACTCCAAGTAAAATTTTATGGGTTCAAAAGCCAATCTGAGGAATCTGCAAAAGGAAATAAAATCTCTAAAGAGCCACTTTGTACACAGTGCTGTGCAAGGTGGCATTTATATGTTGAGTCAAAAAAAAATCTATTAAGTTTTTTATATAATCTATTCTGCAGTGAACACCTGCAAATGACGCTCTGTTTAGTTCCTGTTTTGCTCTTACACCGAAGACAAGAGGGTTTATGTTGCAAAATGCCTTGTACAACTATATCAAAATCAATAGTGTGCTATAAGTATATCTGGGCACTTTTCTTTAAAAGTTTTAGCTCTAGAATTCCCATCTGCTCTTCATTGTACCCTGCGCTCAGCCATTAAACCATCAAATCACAGCTCAGGAGTGTGGAGCATTGTTGAAGCTCAGAAAAAAATGAATATCTTAGTACGAGGTTGCTTGGCACAGGTGTTTGTGTAATTATGATGTATTAGAAAAATTTTTTGTTCAATGGCCTTCAAGCTGCCTAGAGAGTAAATTCCAGAAGCAGCAGAATGTTTAACAGGGATGAATATATGTGAGCAAGATTGCTTTTTACAGGGAGTATGGACATCTTACTTTCACAGGTCAAGGCACCACTCACTTGAAAGTGGTTCTTGCATGCAAAGTAATAGACAATGTGGCATCTGCCCCCACCTCCTTCATTAGCAGGCAAGTCAGAGAAGAGCACTCAAGACAGACTTAGTATTTGGGCAATTGCCACCAAAAAAAAAAAAAGAGGCAGCAGAAAAAGCTACAGTTGCTCCTGTAGCAAAGAATCTCTTGGAGACTGTTTAACCAGGATCCATTACACCTCTGCAAAGGACAGGGAAATGCTGAAAAACACTTGACTTAAATTATCCTGGGAATATCAGACTGCTAGCCATTTATTTATATTAAAATGCAGTTGAACTCTGATTTTATAGATTTGTGCATATGTAGCCAGAGGCTGGCCCAAACAGAACATTAACAGTCCTCCCCTCAATAAAAAGGAAGTGTAGAAAGAACATCCCAATACAATTTACATTCAATGTCATTCTTCTTTAGAAGTCACCAGAACTAGATAGAACTAGATAGATAACTAGATGAATCTGTCTCCACATTATTTAGAAAACACTTAAAATCATTTAATCATAAGTAAATGTCAGAGTATTTTTGCAATCAAAACTAGAGTCTGCAACCTATGTACTGGAAGCATCTTTAAGGACATTACAGAAGATCTCAATCATAACATGCTTCCAGAGTAAGGCTGGCATGTGTTTTTATCCCCATTTCACAGATGAGGAGCAGAAGTGCAATGGCAAGAAATAAACTGCCCAAGATCATAAAAGTTCTTTGACTGAAACTTTGATCTAACCAATCTTTCCGCATCTAACACGTGAGAAAGGACACAGTGGCATCCCTCTGGGTTTTCCTTCTGCCTTTCCTTACTCTGAATGTGCAGCTAGAGGCTTCATTGTAAGAGCAGCCTGTCAGGGCCTCTTTTCCATGATGCAGTCTGTTTTCAAACCCATTATGGCTCAAAAGCATATGGCAATGAACTCCAGGACATGAACTCTACAAGACATTAATTGCGTTGGAAAAGTATATACTTTTGTTTTAAAACTTCTGCCTGATAACTTCATGTTTCTTAATTCTGTTACAGAAAATATAAAAACTCTTTATTCTCTGTCCATAATTTTAAATTCCTAAGAGTTCACTTTGCTAAGTCAATGTGTCAGAGTCTATTGAATATTGAAAGCAATCCCTACAGTTATTTTTTTTACACTTCCACCTTTTTAGAAGTCTTGTTTTTTAAGGAGACTGGAATGAATTGGTAATTCAGTATGTGACTATGCCATGGCTATAGGTCCATGATGATGGTCTCTTACTCTCTGTTCTTGTTCTTGGCTGCTTTTTTCTTATTCTACTTAGACTTTGACTGTCACTGAGTATAGGGCTAGTAATGCTTTCCTAGGATTATGGACAATGACAAATACCTCTTTTGAATGATAACAGCTTGTTTAGTGACTATCACTGTGTATTTTTAATGATGAGCTTTTCCCCCTGTGTACATTGCCTTATATTTATCAAGAGTAATGTTCATTTTCTCCTTTTCCTGTAGTTGATTGGTACCCTGAAATCCACTGCAAATCTTAGCAGTCAGTTTTCATCATTATTATATTGAAGAATTCTGTATCATCAGAACACTTAGTCACCTCATTATTCACTTCCTTTTCTAGATCATTTATGTTGAACAGTAGAGATCTCAGCAGAGCTCCCTGAGGGACTCCAGAGTTAAACCTCTACTTTTGTTGGAGCTGATCACTTAATCCTGCTATTTAAGCTATTTATTAATTCATGAGAAGACCTCCCTTCTTGTCTCATGACAGCTGAATTTCCTATGAGTCAAGATTTTATTCTAAGCCATTTGGGGTTTTAAATTTTTTTAATAGTTACTGTAGCAAAGCAATTTAGTACCTACATTCTAGGTCTACGTATTATAATATTCATGCAAAAATAAAATGCATCCCACCCCCAAATCACAGCTGCCAACACCAGAGACTCATTTATAATGCAAACCTTCTAACAGTTAGCATTTTAAAGTATGAAGTTACCCCGACCATGAAGAGTCTTCTTTGCTCTAATCCTTGGGTGTTTCCATTTTGCAAATGGAACATTTTCTGCAAATTAGTAATGCATTAAAATAAACCAGGAAGTTACCAGGCTGCACTGTTAATGATAGTTTATTTCTGTTGAATTGAGTTCATTTTTAAAGACCCAATTTACTGTTCTCAAAAGCTAGGTTGTAATAAGATAATTGATGCAATGCTGTAATATCATTTAGTCCCACTTGAGAGTGAAAATATTAAAATATTTTTGACTGACAACATTGCCATTTATCTTCCTAGCAGGAGTCAGGTGAGTACAATAAAGTGAGAAAAGCTCTCTGTGCTCCATCCATATCAGCTGCCATCATACTTAAAACAAATGATGTGAATAATCACAATAAGATTGCTTGTGTTCTCTCATATTTTTTGATTTGAATACTTGTAGTGGAGTTTCAATACACTGCTAGGATCTGAATAGTTCTCTGAATCTGACTTTTTGTAGACTAGAGAGAAAAAACCCAAAAGCTTAGACATCCCAGGTGTCATCAATTCAATCACCAAAATTAGATGGCTGTTATGTAAATTATGCAAATATGTGACTCAACCTCTTCATTCCTGTTTGAGAAATGAAATATTTAATGATGTTGACATTTTTAATTATCATCAGGCCTCAGAGTTAACTCCTAAGTGTGATTAATGTTATTGCAGGATCTCTGCAGAGTCTGGTGGACATCTCTGTATCACACCAGACTTTATTGCAGCCAATGTGTTATGAAAAGCTGAGAAGATGGATAACAAGGAAAGATCTTTTAAAAGGCAGTAAACAGACAAGTTAATAGGTGCTGTGAAATTGGTCTGTTTTTTCACAGTAGTCAGAATCTGACCATATTATGACTACTTTTCCTATATGTTTTCCCACACCCTAAAATTAGTTGTGACATAGGCTTCAGATATCGCCAAACTATACTATGGTGATGGAAATGTTATGAGAAGAGAAATACTATGACTGTGAACGTTTAAATATATTTGTCTACCTCACATCACTAAACCATGTTCTTCCTTAGATTTACTTTGCAAACAGAAAATAAGAATCAAATGATAGGCCATTCCTAAAATTTAATTTTGATTCTGTCATTTACATACCTCACAGAATTTTCCTGATAGTTAAATGTCAGCTTTTTCATCAGCAGAAGAGGGATAATGGTGCTTAACTAATTTACAAAACCAGTGATATTGTTGCTGCTGTTTGTCCTATTTTCTAAGTAGATGTAATCATCTGTGGTACATCAAACTTTCTAAGTGGAATCTACCTACCTAAATAGAGATCTTAAAATCTGTATAGAACTATATAAATGCTAAATATTATCTACTCTTAACCATTAACTGTGTCCTTCAGTTGGTACTGTATGTCACAGTGTAACTATGATTACAGCCTAAGCCTTTCTGTAAAATTCATAAAATTATTAATTTCCCTGTTAATATTCTTTCTGTCCTCTTCTCTAACCTTCGTCCTCTTTGCATAGCCTACCACAAAGCAAAGCTGCCAGATACCTGCTCATATAAACTATTTCAACCATTTTAGTCCAAGGTTACTTTTACTACATAGAAACTCTCCTTACTTCAATGTAACAAAAGAATACTCAACACGACAAAACTGTGTGTCCATTAAAAACATCCTCACTCTCCTTAATCAAAGCTCCTCTGATCCTTTTCCTTCAGTGCAAGGGCATATGGCTCTTGCACTGTTCGATTAAACAAATTCTCCATTAAATTAAAAAATTTTGAATTCTTTTGTAATTCCCATTGTACTGAGCATGCAGAATTGGCAGAAAGGACATTTAGAGTCTATTAATATATTAGACAATTAAACCCCCCCCCACATTTTTATCATATTTTTAAGAATCAAGTAATTTATGATACTTTATACTATCCACAAGACTATGGGACTACAGCCAAACTACCACCTCTGTTTCTGAGCCTTCAGGTCCAGTTCCATACCCTAATTGCGCCCTGACTCCTTGAAGTGACATATGGGAAGATGTCAGCCCTTCTCTTTCCTGCTCACTGTTCCTTCTCTAAAAGAAATTTGGGTGCAAAGTCTGTATTGGACATGAGGGCATGGTTCTGATAGTACCAGACTAGGTCATACGGAACGAGGGTCAGTCAGTGACACACAGCTCTTGCTACAGATAGGTTTGATTCTTCAGTGATGTTATTTGCTTAAAAAACAAGAAATAAGAATGTTTGTCAGCTGCACATCAGTGACACAAGAAGGTGACTCATCCTTTAGTAGCCTTGAAACAAAGGATATCTGGAAATGGTCCTGTCATATAAGTCAGGATTGAAAAACTTTTTTGCAACATTTCCAAGGAAAGTTGTATGAAAAAAACACTTTTTTCCCCCAAAGGAAAGATGGTGCACCCAAGTGTTTTTCCCTTTGCTGCAACTCTAGAAATTGCACTTTGTCAGTGGTTACAAAGCAATTCACAGAATCTTTGCTGATAATTGCAACATGAATCTTCCACTCAGATTTCCTCTCAGGGGCATGAAATTGTCCTCAAGCAATTTTACTTGTATATATCTAAGAAACTAAGGCAAATACTGTTTTTCTACTGATACTTTTCTTTCTCAGGATCATTTTCTGACATATTAAAGACACAGATTTCTTGGTTCAAGATTTCCTTCCTGTGATTGAGAAAAAATGTCAATCTTGAGATTTACTTTATATAAGCCTAAAATACCAGTTTCTAGCATCCTGGGTATACAGTGTGTTCCTATCTCATTTAATCTGGTGAAAACAGGTAATTTGACCATGGATGATACAGTGTGAAGGGTATCCTGAAAATTTTGATTGATCCCAATTTTATTTATCTTGGTGGGGCAGATTAGAGGCTTCATAGATGGCAATCATTCTTCACATTAGCCAACTAGCAAGGAAGGAATGACATCTGGTCCAGAAACTTGAAGGCCTCCTTATCTGCTGCTGTAACTCAAATTTCTTTTCTCAAAGAGAAGGGCCTACACTAGATGTACAAAGGGATCTCCACTGAAATTCTACAAAGCCAGACAGAGGTGGAAGGACCTTCATGGGCAGTTCCCAGGGCAATTGTTATCACATACATTGTGACTCCACTAATGTTTTCAGCAGCAGGGTTTAGTTTGACAACAGAAAACTCTTGAATGACACCTATTTAAATAACTACATTGTGATAATGTTGGTCATCAGTAGCGCCTGATAAGCACTACTTCAGGTTGAAAATATTGATCCCTATTCTAAGCTATATTGCCCTTAATTAAATGCAGGAAATACTTCTTTTTATATTAGGGTTTGCATTATTTACTAAATATAGTTAAGGATCACATAGAAGATTATTAATGAAAAATAGAAAAAAAATTAATGTCTTCTGCCTTCTAGTAAACTGGAGGGGGAGAAAGAGACAGATGAATAATCAGTAAGTAAATGTCTGTTTCTTCGTTGATACTTGTCCTTATACAGTGATAACTAGAAAAATTATCCAGTTGTTGTGTTTTGAAATTAATGAGAGTTTTTTAAATTGGGGATTTTCATTTTAATGTTTTGTGGGTTTTTTTCCCCCTACATATCCTTATTTTTATCACTTTTTCAAATTAATCTATACCCATGTTTAACAAATCTGCTGCCATTTTGTACAAATCTAGCTAGTGATTCTAGTGAAGCCTAATTGTAATGTCAATTATATTAATAAAAAACCTATCCATAGTTTTGTTTTTATTTAAATCCCTTTAACATTTTCGTTTTATATGGTTGCAAATTAACACTTTATCTGCCAGTCTTGTTTTCCTAATGCCAATGATTGTGAGTGTTTATACTTGCAGCTTCCTGTCTTGAACTACAGTTTTAACAGTTTTTTATGTTGTCTTTTTGATTTTTTTCTTTAATTTCTGTTTGAAAGCTGAATTGCATTGTTAAAGAAATCATTCTGTTCAGAAAGAACAGTGCTGAGTTGATAGTTCTGCATTCTTATAACATTCATAGCTTACGAAATACTGGCCCTGTGATTACTGACTCCTTGAATAACCACATTCAAGTTCAAGGCATTGGAAAGAAACAAGAATCATATATCTGACTACAGCATTTCAGTGAGTCAGTGAAAGGCTGGTTTATGCCCCAAAGCCCATTGATTAAATACATGCCCTTCATTTAAATGAGTGTTAAGTCAGATCTACTGTGGCTGCACAAACACTGAAAAATCAACAGTGTTTTTAACTAGACTGAGCAGCCAGCTTAAGATGATAAAGTATTGTAAATTCTGTAACAAAATCTGTAAGAAATGCCTCAATTTTGTTGCCTATTTAAACGAAATCAAAGATAACTTGAAAGAAGTCAAATGGACAGAAAGCCACCTGAAACTATCTGAATACGTTAACAGTGTCACTTTTATCACTGAAGCAGAAATTATGGGAGGAGATGTTTAATACTATATCAATATCTCAAGAACATAAACCTTGTTGAAAGACTTTTCTGCTTGGTCACAGATATTGTTATGAAAGATTCATGTGTATTTTATTAACACATTCCATTTTTCTGCATTAAAGACTAGTGCAGGCTTGGGGGTGCAGGGAAGAAATCTTTCCAATAACATTCCTTCCATAACTCCATTTTCTGGTTTCTCTGAAGGACTTAACTGGTTTGTACATTCTTTTTTTTTTTTTCCCCAACAATTCCTTTCTCCTTATTCATTTGTAATGCTGCTGTCCTTGTTTTTATTTCTGTCTTGGGATCTGTACATTTTTCTGTGATCTAAACTCCTGCTTTGTTCATATGACTTGCTTTTCTAGATTTTTTTCTGGGTCAGAAAGCCTAGTAGAAATGTTAAGACTTTGTCTTTGGGGAAAGTTCTGAGTTCTTAGAGCTGACCCTACAATGAGAATATCAAAGTCAGAGAAAGAACAAAGAAGTAAAGATATTGTGGAACTGACTTTGTTGCTGTAATACAAAAATGTAAGAATGAAAATAGATGAGCCAAGGACTTGCCAAAAAGCTTTGAAAAATCAAAAATTTCATTCACTGGAATGCTACTTAAGTCCTCTTTCATATTTCTTTATAGCTTTCTAAAACTTTCCAGTGATTCTAGTTTTGCAGCTAATTTTAGGAATGAGGTAGTCTGGCATATTCCTGTGTGCAGCGTACCACTGTCCCATAGGAAGACAGGTGGATTTTAAGGCTGTGAATGTTCTTTCTTACATTTTAATGTCTCTAAACAATTTTAAAGAAAATCTGGGAGTAAAGAGGTTTTGAAATGAAGTTTTTGAGAGTTCTAGACAGTGTCAAAACCAGTTGTTCAGCTAAAAGAGCAGTGCCTCATCATTCTCATCATTGTTTTGCAACAATTCCCATAAAAAGTACTTCTCTGCAAGTTGGAATAAATGCGCTCAGGATAAAAGCCAGGACTTGAAAATAGTCTTCCAAGAAGAGAAATCTGTTTTCCTAAGAGTTGTCATCCTCACCCAGTTTCATGGAGAAGCAGCAGGCCCATCTTTCTCTCCTGAGACAGTCAGCAGTGAGGATCCTGTTCAGTTTGCAAAGGCAGGGATGAAAGCAAACAATGGTCAGATCATTAAAGAACTGAACTCTGTGGCACAGAAGTGAGACAAGGATGGATCTTTTGCGGGAGTGGATTCCAGTATAGGAAGAATGAATAACAACTTGAGATCTCAATGTGACTAATGGAAACTAGGGCTAGAACAAGGTTACTGAGAAGCAAAACACTTGGTAGCAAAAGTGAAGTATCAAGAGAAAAAATGTTTAGATCAAATGTATGATCGACCAAAGGCAGCCAGGACTGCTGTGATTTCTCTATCAGTGTTGCTTGACTGGCTAAGAAAAGAAGCATGTCTAGTCCCTGCCCAGAGAGAAAAGTTTCTCATAAAGGCCCACAGCCATAACTGCCAGCTGCATCAGGTGTATTGCAAACTAAACTGTGAGTCAGAGTAGGGTATAACAGAATGAGAAATTATATAAACATTATAATTGCTAATGGGGAAAAAAAAAAGCACAGCTCAGTGTTTATGCTCATGGCATGAGAAGAGGAAAAACTTCTCAAGATTGACTCCCATCTTCCTTCACAATTTTTTTTGTATACTCTAAACCTCCTTGTTACCTAGGAAATGGGGACAGATAGTAACTTGCTGTATGTGAGTAAATATGTCCTTTAAGTATCATAAACTGCTCAGAAAATAGGACAGTGGTAAAAGTGATAAACTGTATATCATGAGGTTTTTGGTACTACAACATAAGGGACATTCATACCCAAATTCTAAAGACTGCACATCATGGGGTTTTTTTTCCTAAAAAAAGGAGTGTGTTTCTTACATCAGGATTTAAAATTCTCCCTCCAGTAGATCTAGGATTATGCACAGAAATCTTTAGGGAATGAGCATCCAATAATGGGTTTAAAAAAAGCCCCAAACATTATCCCGTCTCATCTGTCTGTTTTTTTTTCTCTTAAAGCTGTGAAAGGGAGATATACTTAGGGCTGTGTGCTTTTTACATCCTGTGAATATTCTTCCAATTCAAGGAGAGCAAATCTGCTTTTTAAGCTACTAAAGGGAAAATAATATCCCTCCACAAGATGGCTCCTACAGTGAGAAACACCAGGCTCTGAAGATATTATTTTTTGGTTCTGCAGAAAGTAATCCCAATTCATAGCTCCTGAGGAGTGATGCTTATTAAAAAAAAGTAAAAAAGTTTTTTTTGTGCTGCAATTACTATGGTGCAGGATAGATAACTTTGTTATTATGATTGCTCACAATATAGAGCAAAGTTCTTGATGCTTATTTTGATCATTTTTGCTAACTGTGAGGGTTTTTTTCATAGAAAAATCTAATACAAGGGGCCATTTCATGCCAGGGATGGTTAATGAGAACTCACTGAAATCAATGAAGAATTATGACTAAAAATCAATGGTAAAATATGATTTAAGTTGTTTTATGCTAGAATGTTCTATGACAGTCTTTCAGAATACAATAGATTAAACCAATATTTGGCACTAACTGAAACAACATATTTATGGTTTATTAGTGATAGAGTTTCATGCAGTTTACGAAATCGAAGGGAAAAGGTAAACCTAAGAAAATATAGAAAACTAATTCTGTAGAATTAAATATCCTTCTGCATGTAAGAGTATTAAAGCACCTTGTACCTTGTGCTTTAAAACATTGACATACATCTTCACATTAAAACATTATATACAAGCATGAAACTGTGAAAGAAGGTTGATCCACACCATATTGTCTTGTTTTGCTGCTGGTTAAGAGCATACACAAAGGAGACAGCAATGTAACTTGACCGTATAGGTGAGCCATAATGTTCTAGTTTGGAGTCTTGAGCAGCTCAGATACGACCAAGTTTTGTGTACTTGTAGCTAATAAGGTTTTTGCATACCAGCAGCTACCTGGGCTTTTCTGTCACTGATAGAACTGCATGTAGAAAATGCACTTGCAAATGTGTGAATATCTGTCCCAAAAGAAAGTGGAAGGCTGAGGATGAACTGCATGTTTTGTTTACATGCGTCTCACTTAGGCTAAAAGTAGACTGAGGTGCCCTATACCTGTGCCTTTGCTTGTGTCAACACATAAAACTACATAAGCAGTTATTTGCTTCTTAATCTCAGGAGCATTTTTTTCTCATTCTTTATGAATGATAATTCTATCAAATAACTTCTTCTTTGAGCTTATTTGCATTCATAATACAGAATTTTGGAAAACTAAGTCCCATCTCAAAATAACAAAAAAAAAATTAAAGAAAATTCTTTTTTATTTGCTTTGGTTTTGGGAAAACAAAACAGATATTTGCACCTTCCAAGAGACAGTTATTGAAAGACCTTAAGACCTTTATAAGTTCAGGAGGATTTAATAAAAAATGGGTGCTGAAGTTTCCTCTGACTCAACTTAACTTCTATTTAACTGGCATATAAATGTGCTTTAATTAATCTCTTGGAAAATGATAGAGAAATATAGAAAGACCCAATGCCATTTTAATAGGTGATGTCCCTATTATCTGTGCCTGAAGGAAAGCCTGTAGGAAAAAGAAAAAACACTGGGCATTTTGTAATGACCATGTTGTAAAGCTTTGTTCCCCCAAGTTCTGTGTATTCAAAAATGTGTCATGCAAAAATGATTCAAATCTCTAGTTTGCATAGGATGTATAACCATAGTGTTTGGTAGAACTTGGGGAACTTCCAGCAAAACACAGCTAATTGGAAAATGCCATTTCATTGAACCTACAATCTTTTAGTCCAGTTTTCTACAGCTGAGCAAATATCCAGTGCTCTTAACAATTAATCTGACAAGGACATCAGTTTTACTGAAAATTATAGGGGTTGGGATCATTGGTAAAAAATAATCAACATTCTTTTAAAAAATTTATTTACCTTTCTGCAAATGGGGAATACTGCCTTTCATCTCAGTCTTGACATTGGCAGAGGTAACATCTATCACCTGCCTTTCCCTTTTACTTGCTTTTCTGGCTATTACGGGTCCACATTTGTAACTACCGTGTTTCTCACACAGTAGGGGAATGCTAGAAGCTAGAAATTACTTAACTGAAAAAACCAACCACAAATAAACTGGAGTGATATATAATTAATGGGGGGCTGGGTGAAGTGGAGGAAAAGACATATTCTGCAGTTTCTTTCATATGTGTCATGTACATATCAGCTTTTTTTGGTATCATAAAAGCTGAGGCTGTATAGTACAACAAATAAATGACTCAATCCATGTCCTGAATTATACTCCAGTTACCAGAAATGTTGCTGCTATGGAGCAAATAAAGAAATTGGTAAAATTTTGTTTCAGTGTCACTGAAGAAAACCTTACATAAGGTTTATTTCCGAATACGTAATGATGCTGTCACTTAGAAGCCTTTGTAAAGCTTAATATGACAGATGTATGAATTTGCTTTCTTTACAGATAGATCTGTCCAGACATTGAACTCAAATCTAGAATGAAATTATATCAGTGTTATATTCTGAGTTGACAATATTAGGGAATAATGAGAGGGAAAAGGTAAGGCAAACAAAAAAAAAGAGGCAATGGGAAGAGTTCAAGCATATACCTATTATGCTATAAGGTGCTAGCTTATACTAAACAGTTTAAGAGAATGGAAATAGTTTTATCCTGAATCGATGAGCAGTGCATTCTTTCAAACGTCTTTTTATCAGAAAATTAATTCCTGGAAAAATAAAAATACTCTTTTTAATTATTTTTTTAAATTTTAGAAATCAGTTCACTATAGAAGAAAATAAACTAAATTGTAATTCATCCAACATCCAATCCCACCTTTTAAAACATTTCTTAAGTTTGTAGACTTAAGATGGTCAGCAACCTAAAGAAATTAAACTAATAATATCTAGAAATTTGCATCCATGTCTTTAAATCTTACAGAAGTTACATGATAAAAGACAAGAATTTATCATGAGCAGAGAGTTAAGTGTAAAAATGATTCAGAATAAGAGCACCCCTACACATGAGTAAAGAAAGCCTTCATGACTCCTTACGTTACAATTACTCTGCTTGTGTAGGACCACAAGTGAAGAAAAAGGAACTTGGCAGCAAAGAGAGATCTGAAACATTAATTGTAGTTTGTATACTCTCTAACACCACACCTTTTTGGACACCTTGGGCTTCATTATGCCCAAACTCCAGGGAAAAGAAGTTCCCAGGTACTCTAGAAACCACTCAAGTAAAAAACACAGAACTGTTCCAAGTGTGAAGGCTGGATTTAAAAGAAAATTCAAGGGAGATCAGTTTCCTTTCCATTTTGTAGACTTTGCTGGGGAATATGTGTCTGAGGCCTTCAGATTCCTTTTGAATGATTGTCATCTCCAATCCCTAACCCTGATAAAGAATATCATATCTTCTAATATGTTATAGGAAGAGTTTACTGAAGTGTAGTTTCATATATTTCTAAATGAAAAAGGAAAGCCTTTCTGGTAACTCCACCTTTTGTGAATGTTGATGGTTTTGTTCACTCAGTTGGTCTTATAGCTGTCATAATGATATTTTTAGAGACAGATTAAACACCTGTATGAGATGTGTATCTTTTGATAGGAAATACATGGATTTCTCTTGCGTTAGTGAGCTACACAAAGTACAGGAGCTGCCATCAGTATCGATTGTAGATTGAATTCATTAATTAATTGAGACAGACCTGTTTGTACGAACAGGTACTGTTGATGCCCTGAGTACAGTGAACTGTTGGGGTGATTTAAAGGTCTTATCAGTGGTGGTGGCCCTTTGAGATGAATAACAGCCTGTGAAAGAGGAAAAGTACTTTCTCTCATTTTGATTAAGGTGAAATATATCAGAAGTACAAAATAATTCATTGCATATAAACAGAGATCAATTGACTAGAAATATTGAAAACTTTTATTAAAAATGGTTATAACAAAGATATCCTGCCACACCACTATCTGCTTTTCTTGCACATCCTCTGCACCAAAGCTTTAGCACATACCTCCATAAAACCTGTATTTTCATTGCACAGGACACCACTGCATCCTACTTTATTGTAACTAAGGTTATTGACATGGCTTCAGTCTGCACAATGAACTTAGACAAGACTCAGGAATGCTCCCCACCCTCTGTGTGTGTGGCCATATTTATATAGCTGTACATATATATTGGTGTATTCACTTTTATATATCGACACATACACACAAATGACCTCTTTCCTCAGCCCATGCAACCTCCCAGAGCACATATTTCATAGCTGGACTTCTGTGGAGGGAGTAAGAATTGTTGCTGATTTAATGTACCTTCCCCGTGTCCTTTGAATCTCAGCTAGTTCTACACAGAGAAGAGACTCCTATTTACCTGGAAAATATTATTATTATAAGGAAATCCTTTATGTAAGAGGGGATTTTTGTGAGCCAAATTTATCCTTTTCATACAATTTGTCCATGTTGACAATGAAAACCTCTTTCTTTAAAAAATAGTAAGCCCCCTTTCTGTTCATAAGGTTTTGATTTTTTTTTTGGTGAGTGTTTTTTGTTTGTTTGTTTATTTTAGTTTTTGTTTTACTTTTGGGGTTGTTTTTAGGTAGGAAAAAAAGGGAAGAAAAGTCCCTCTATCCCACAGAAAAAAAAGATAATCCAAAGTGCTCCCACTTGAAAATACTGGTTTATTCTTATTGATTCTTGGGCCTGGAGGACAACATCAAAGCATTCAGATTTCACATTAAAGGGAGAAAAAACCTATTACCTACACTGTAATGAGGATATTGGCTGTTAATCCACAATAAATGATACATAAAAAAATCAAGATAACATAGATGTACCAGAAAAATGTATTTAACCTTGTCAGTATTCTTACAGAATGCATGCAAGTATTTCAAAGTTATTATAGCTAAAAATTTTCAAACCTGTTTATATAGTTGGATTGCTTCCATTTTGAGAAACATATCAAGCTTTGCAGACAAATTAGAAATTAAGTTACAAGATTCATCAATGAAGGTGTACATCCTATTTTTCTATCTCTTTTAAACTGGTACCTTTTTAGTCCAATGTAATAAATATAGTTAACAGCTCTTTCAGATAATATTAACAAATGTAGTATTCCAATTTAGCAATTCTTCCCTTTCTCTTTTATTGCGTATTTTTAATAGGAATACATTTTCAAAAATGGAAAACATTTTACAAATATTTCATAAAAAAAAGATGTCTTCTTAGCAAAGTTCTTTATTGCCAGTTTTGATATACAGAGAAGCTAACTGTAGGCAAAGGTAAATGGAGTTCAATGATGCAATAATTTGCCAAGTATATATAATAAATATATTAAGACAGGTGCATTCCTTTGAGTAAAAAGTCAAGTAAAGGAGGCAGGAGACCAGCATGGATGAGCAAGGAGCTGCTGAAAAAATTCAAGTGGAAGAATAAACTTCATAGCACGTGGAAAAAAGGACTTGTCTCATGGGAGAATTATAGGAATGCTGTCAGGGTTTGTAGGGATGCAACAAGGAAGGCCAAGGCCCTCAAGGAATTAACTCTGGCAAAGGAAGTAAAGGAGAACAAGAAGAGCTTCTTCAAATACATCAGTGGTAAAAGGAAGCCTAAGGGAAATGTGGGCTCACTGCTGAGTGATGTGGGAGCCCTGATGACAGAGAAGCCCCATGGTAGGATGAGAGCTAATGGTAGCAAGGTGAAACACAGGAAGTTCCACCTCAACATGAGGCGAAATTGCTTCACTGCGAGAGTGACAGAGACTGGAATAGGCTGCCCAGAGAGGTTGTGGAGTCTCCTTCTCTAGAGACTTTCAAGACCTGCCTGGACCTGTTCCTGTGTGCCCTCCCCTAGATGTTTGTGTGCTGGTTGGACTCTCGGATCTCCAGAGGTGCCTTCCAACCCCTAAAATTCTATAATTCTATGATTATTTTTTTTTAAGTATCCTGAGTAGTGACTGGAGCAATTAAAACTCCTCCAGTGTTGAAGCTTCTAAACAAGCAAGGCAAGTTCAAACAGTGTTTTCCTCAAAGTGTTGTCTGTTAATAAGAAGAAAAACATTCTGAGGGAAGCTTTATTTTTGATATGCATTATTTTTTATTAATTTGAATTGTTCATAAACTTGATTGATTTTTTAGAGAAGGTTACTTATGGAATAGGAGTAAAGGAGCCCCAGGAATGTTAAGAGTCTTGGTAGACTCCACAGAAGGATGAAATGTGTGTAATTTGGCATTAATTGAATATGTTACATGTAGAAACTGAAAAACTTTCAATCCATCTCCGGAAGCAAAGCCAGGATGTAGCATTTGTTGTTGGGAAGGGGAGGCTAACAGCATCTCTGCTGGACTGTTTCAGACAAACAGGGCATATAACTTTGCCCAAGACAAATGCCTAGAGAAGACTCTGAGAACAAGACACGCCTTATCGTATTAAACCTTACAATTTTTTCTCAGCCTCCAAAAATATGTGACCCTGGGATGCTCTCAGGAAGAGTTGTTTTAAGTACCATGATTGGATTTTTCTTTCTTTCATTTATTCCAACACTCTTCGAAGGCTTGTTAGCCTTCAGCATTCAAAACATCACATGCCAAGGGATATTATCTTCACATATCATGTGGGTATCTGACACCTAGTTTGGCTTTTATTGGTTCACGTTAGGATATTATGGTTCTTATATAGTGGTTCCTCAAAGGTAGGCGTTGTAAAAGGGTCCTGGGCTTGGGAAAATCTTCCAAAAACTACATGGGATTGCTATGTTTTACACAGACAATACTACGTATCTTTTTCATTACATTTTGATGCTGCGTTTTCAATTTTGGATGTAGAATATATATTTATCTTGCTCAAAAGTGCCATATAACTGAGTGCTATGCTGTCATATTTTTGGCTTTAAAGATCAATTTGCACTACCATCATCTTAGAAACTGGCCAAAAGACTTTCCATAGGAGTTGTAATTTATTTCTATCTGTATCTTATCTTAACAAATTACAAATATAAAGCCTCTGCTTAGAATATATTACTGTAAACAGGAGCTGAGATTACACTGACAATGTATTTTCCGTTCAAAAGTATAAATCAAATCAGCTACTCAGCATTAGGAATTTCAGAAATTGACGAAATATCATCTCCAGGGAAATGTTCTCTGACACATATAAACATTTTGGCTCAATGCCATTATCTAAATGCAGGCATCTCCTATGGTATTAGATCCCCTATAATATCTTAAGAAATCTGCAGGTGGATGGAAAAATTTCCACACTGGACCTATAGGGACCCTTCAGGAGAGGAAGCTTGAGGCTCGTTGGTGTACCATAAAGCATCCCAGGGATGCTAAATCCCTATGCTTACAGAAGTAGAGATATTCAGAAAGCCCGGGCGATCACACAAACCCACTTTTTTTTTTAATAGCAGTTTTTAAGCAATGACACAGGAACTTTCTGTCCTAAGAGTCTGTGGAGGGAGACAGTATTGTCAAGACCTAAAAGTGATTACAAAATTAAAGGATAGTATGTCCATAAATGTAACTGAAGGAATCTGCCCCCTAACTTCCACAGAAATAGGACAGGATTACTAACACTTAATATTCCCTAACACTCAGTTGCTTTCTCCTTTATTACAGAGTGAGCTTTTGGTTATGTGGACAGCTGGTATGACAAAGTAAGGAATTTATGTTCTTATATCCATAACTGAATCCTACTCTATAGTGTTGGAGAGGAAGAGAGAACACTTCGAGTAACCAGAAGATTATTTGAACATGATTTTACCTTTAGTAACTTTGATCCACTACATATTTAAGAACTAGATTTCCCATGCCAAATCTCTTTTGTCTCTGGGCTCTCTGGGCTATTCCATATAATCTTCCTTTTAAAAACTTATTACCTCCCGTCTTTCACCAAAAAGAATTCTTTTCCGTTAATAAAGCTGCTCCCTGTATATTTAACTCACATATGATGTGGACAAATTATTGGCATTTAACTGAAAAATCCCTTTAATAAAACCATATTCATTCGGTGATGTTCAGTGATTAAGTTAACTAAATGCTTCCAATTAATTTCCCCCTTAATTTGAAATGAACTTCTATAATGAGCTATGTACTCAGAAAAAAAAAAATCTCCCATTTTCACTCATTATGAAGGAGAAAAGCAGTAATAATATATGACCAAACTGATGTTAACTTTAGCATAGTTATACAAGTTTGTGCAGGCTGAACCATAGCCCTCAAAAGAAAAGATTTTCTGAGAATCACTAGTCAGTGGCATAAATGACTTTTGGTGGCTTCAAAAGCCCATGAATGTAGCTAATAGTTTTTGGCAGTTCCAAAGGCATTAATCACGATCAATGTGCAATATTAAATAAGGCTCCTTCAAAATGAATATGAATTAAGACTGTAATTCCATCTCAGCCTTCTGGTGACATGAGGAAACCACTCGAGTTTCACTCTCATGGTTTATGATGTCCCCGGAAGCCTTTGATGGAATTATAGCCTTATTAAGTACAGTTGGGGCACATTATTCCTTAAATTATTGCAACTACAAGTCATTATTCCCTCTAGAAATTTGAACTTGCTGTACTTTCATCAACTATGTAATCTTAAATTAAACTGGGGGGAATTTTATTGTGGGAAAGTATCTGGTTTTTAATTTCAGTTACTACCATACACACACAGCTCAGTAGAGTTGTCAACTTTTGATATTAACAGCACTAACACTTGTTTTGTTTTAAGGAACACTATTTACAACAATAAAATTGAATAACCACTGATGTTTATATAGCATTTTATAGGAGATTTCAAATCAATTTTTTTAAGCTATTATATATACAAGATCATTCAACCACAAGTGAAATAAAGTAGAATTCAAAAAGGCGGATGACGATGACAGTATACAGATAGGCTTTTAGGGAGGCATGATGTAAGCATTAAAAGCATTTTAATAAAAATGCACACAATCATATCCTAAGGAAGAAAAAGTAATATGTAATCTTTAATTCCTCAGAATAGTTCAAGACTTCACTTGAAGTTCCAGAGAGCAGGTCAGACTTTTTGCTTTCCAGTTTGTAGCATGGGTAAGAGCGGTGGTTCTGAGGAAGAGTAAGATGAATACTGTGTATGTCAGGGTGACTATTTCCGAGGTTTGTCACAGTATTACCTGCAGACCATCTCCCACAGCAACAGTGCTACTATGGGAGCTCGGAATGCTGCAGAGGCTTCAGCTCATCTGGCACTCATTGCAGTTCAGGAGGGATAGACTGATCTCTCAGCCAGTACTGTCCATACCAAATCCAATTTAATTTATAATATCAAAATCGATTTTGATATTTCTATCAATAACAGGATCACTATATGCAGTGCAAGTGAAATATTTTTATTATCAGCAGGTCTGACTTGACGTAAGATGCGTACAAGTTCTGTAGCATTTCTTAGTTAAAAGGAATAAAGCCGTCTGGAAAAAATGTATGGTATTTATAAAGTATGCTTCTAAGGTCAGAATTTTTCTTCTCTAATGACAATTTATATCATTACAGTCTTACCAGTTTAGTTAGCTTTGCGTATTAGTTTCTTTAAACAATTTCACACTGCCTAGGCTAGTGATAAACATTATTCAGTGCCACATACTGAAAAGAAGACATGTTAAAGAAAACCCTAATTGTAGAATAAATATCATTAAGAGTGAAGGAGTTCAGGGCTTTTATCATCTCTCTTTTTTTTTTTCCTTTTTTTTTTGTTTTGTTTTGTTTGGTTGGTTTTTGGGGTTTTTTTGGTTTTTTTTTGTGTGGTTTGTTTTTTTTTTGTTGTTTTGTTTTTTGTTTTGTTTTGGTTTGGTTTGGTTTTAATATGCTATTTTGAGGACTGTATCAGGTAGAAAAATTTCTGCATCCTGTTTTCCCACAAACTTTTATAAAAGATCTAGTTATAGCTAAAAAAAATAAAGTTTGTCACCACATCACTACATAATTAGTAGAAAATTCTGTGGGTTTGTTTCTGGCAAAGATGGAGTCTCCCTTTTGAGTGAGTCTTAGAGAAAGAAGAATCCTTGTTTTCTCAGAGGAGTTATATAAGGCATGTATTTGCATCTCCAAGAATGGGTTAGAAAATGTGTAGAATTCCCGTGAATAATTTGTCTTGAAAAGATATGTGCAGATGTCTTAGTAACCAGCGTTACTATGTCCAATGATTTTGGTGGTATATTTCATGATTAAAAAATTAAGAATGGGTGCAAATCTCTGAAGGATTACAATGAAAATGATAATATTTATTAGAGAAGAGATCTGAACAATACAGCATTTTTTTCGGCCTAGCTAAATTGATTATCATTTAAAATTCAAGTGCTTAAAAATAATGGACCCTTTATATAAGCTTGGTTTCATGGAATTTGTATGTTTTTAATTGAAATAAAGGGTTTTTTTTCTCTCAATCAGAGGACAATTCTAGCCTGAAATGACATAACAAAGAGAAGAAATATTTTAAAAGTCACAAAAGTAATAAACTCTTCCTATGCTGAAGTATAGCTTATTTGTCTAATATTTTAAAGAATCGTCATTTGGGGTTGTGAATTTCTGAGGACCAGTATTTTTTTTATTTGCATTGAGAGCTTGCTTTTAAATAAATGGTGGCATGAAATGTTATAAAGCAATGCACACAGTCTGCTTTTGAAAATTCATTAGTAGTTTGCAGATGTTTACAGACTGGGGGTGATTGGCTCAATAAAAATGATGTATCATGGCTAGTATTAGTATCATACTGAAAGACAGATAAACATAACACAAACTAATACATTACTTGTGAAGTGTAGTGTCACAAGACTTTGTCTTCTATTAATATAAGCCGCATGTGATGAACAGAATTTTTCTAGTATGTGCAACTCAAAAATATTTTAAATCTTCCCAATCAAGAAGTATTGGCGTAAAGCCATAGCTGTAGCTAATATGTAAAATCCTGAACAAGTAATGATCCATACTAAACTCCATGTGCCATGTATAAGTATCACCAACAACAAAGTACAGATGTTTCATCGTTTGCAATTTTTAAAATCTAATTATGCACTGCTTAGTATTATGAATGTACATAAATTTGCCTTTCGAGACCTATAGATTTTAGATTTAAAACCCACTACAAAACCAGACTGAGAGTCACAGGGAAAGATGATGGATAACAGGAAGTATGTGTAAAGAACTTTTCTATTTACAGTAGTCTTTTTTTAAAAGCAATTAATATGTTAAAGAACTAAACATATAAATAACATCAGATGCTCAAAATGCATCTTAAACAATACAGAAACAAATTATAATTTGACATGCAGAAAACATCTGGAAAATGATGAACATAGGACTGATATGTTGATAGCTGCCATGGATAATATTTTCTGGACAGAATATTGAGGGTGTATGCTTTTAAAAGCTCTACTTCTCTGTTTAAGTTTAACCCCCCTGAAATTCCATTAAACTAACTGATAGAGTTGGGTGAAAATTTATTTGTGTCTTTTCCAAGATAAAAATTAAATATATGTGGTAAGCCAGCAAAACAGGAGGACTCATGCTGGAGCAGCTAAGGTCACCATGGCAGGACTATTACCAGAGATGTCAGCAACCTAAATCCAAGAGTTTTTTGCCATGACTCAGCAAATGAAGTGAAGCTTTGTCTTCTGGTCACAAATATGTGACCAAACTATGACATTATTTGCTTTTCAGACTCTTTCTCTTACTCCTCCCTGGTACTTTGACAACATTTCATTGCCTGCATATGCCTGACTCTCAGTATACTAGTTTATTTGTAAGATCCAGTCTCAGGGAGGTATTTACTTTGATTGTTGGGGAGCTGTAGTAAGACACAAATTTATTTTTATTGTAGTATGCCAGAATTTATAAAATTACTGCCAAGTAACTTCTTTAGGGAGGAGATTTAAAGGGTGGATGGGTTCCAGTACCTACAATGGCTGCCTTGCCAGCTTTCCCTGTTTTCTGAGTGTTCAGCTTTCACTAAAACATAACTCACCTCTTAATTCTGAAAGAAAGGTAACTTCTATCACACAGCAATCTGCCTCTTCCAGGCACTGATCTGAAAGCAGTGCTGACAGTGTTCTTCCTGCCCATGTTCTTGCTGGGTCTTTAATTCCTTTTGTGCCTTTAACAATAAACAGACTTGTTAGATCTTAAGTACTGACAATTGCACGTTTTGTCATTGCAGAGGAAGATGTCACTTAGGTTTACATTCCTGGAGTGTTACAGGGTGCCTAAAAAGCTGTAGCTTTCCAGGAGTACTTGCTGTAGGTTTCATACTTATACAGGGAGGATTTATAGCTGTTCAATTTCCAAGTGCCCCTTTCATCATTAAAGTTTCATCACAACCCAGTATTCTTCAGCTGAACTCATTTTGTAAAGTAAACACACAGAAAAAAAGTCCACCTCTGATTGAATACCATGGTTTGTTTGCTTATGTGAGTAATGTATTGCAAAATTTATCCCATTGCTTTGTGCTAAGGTATAAATATGAAAATATGGTATTTAAACATAGCAGTTCTGACGTGCAGAGTACGAGTTTAACATCCTGCATATTAAAATAGCGAATTTGAAACATTTGGTGAATCTCAGGCATAGTCATAGAACTATGCATTTTACTCCTATTTTAACATACGGTTCCATTACAACCACTGTTATTAGTTTTCGCTTCTTTTGCTAAATTAAAATAAACTGAAAAATTAGGAATTGAAAATTTAGAGTTGTAATTGCTTCTTGACCTATTAAAAATGTATTTTGCAATAGTGAGCTTTAAAAGATTCTCATGTAGTGTCCTGTTGACTCCTCCCTTGACTGTTTGCTGGATCCCCAGCTAAAGAGGAAACTGGCCTCATATCCAGTGTGACCAGGAAGGTACACAGCTGGACAACAGTCATCTTGTTTGAAAGAAGTATTGAAAGAGGTTGATTGCTCTGAAAACTTGATTCAAGTATTTTCAGTCAAGTACCTATGATATTCTTAAAAATATCTGCTAATATTTACTTTAGACTATTATATCCTCACTCTATATAGCTACAGTGGGCCCTACTGTCTGATTTTATATATGTGGTTCACATGTATAGGAGCAAATACAGATTCTAATTTCACTAGTTAGAATTTTGTCTTCACCTGCCAAAGTTGAGCCACCTCTGTATCCCAAGAAAGTATCCATACTGCAATAATTTCTCACAATACTAAATAAAACTGTAGTGTACAAATGAAGGATATTGGAAGAGGCAGACAATTTTTTACAGCTTTAAGAATTCTTCAAGGTGATAAATTAATGTTAATATTCATATGATATTAAAATTTTCATCTCACTGGACTAAGTTCTACTTAGTTTTCTTGTTTTGATTTGGTTGTGGTTTTTGTTGTTGTTGGGGGGTTGTTTGTTTTTTTACTAGAGATATCATTGAAATAAGGTGACCAAAATGTTACCTCAACATTGGTACATCACTGACTACTTGAAGATATACATAGGCTGTGTGTATATTTAAGTAGCTTATAGAAACTGCCATGTTAATACACATACTTCATTATTTATGTGTAATCATAGGGTAAAATAGTAGGGAACTACTTTAAAAAAAAATAAATTTAGAATAACCAGTAATGGGTTAGAAGGCTTCATTCCCAGTATTCTGTTTATCCCACAGTTGCAATTTTCATATGCTAAATTAATGCTGAGCTCTTTCTTCCCTTATTAATCTGAAATTTCTGCATTAGACAGGAAAAAATTCTATATAGGCATTCCACTCAGTATATTTTAGAAAAGGTTTGAGATATGGTAAGATTTTATGAAGTTAAAATACAAATAAAAGTGGTTTACCTAATGAGAGTGATTATAATAACTCAGAAAAACACAGATATTGCATGATATAACATCATGTTATGTATCTCATGGTTTGAACATTTAAAGTTCTATTTTATGGATTCTATCATCAGGAGATCTAATGTTAAGCAGTATTTTTTAATGGAGTTGCTAATGCTGTGAATGTAAAATTAAAATTAGTGCAATTCTGCCTGTATTGCATAAAATGACAAAACTGTCATGTACTTCAATGGGAACAATATTAAGGATGCTGCTGTAATCAACCTCCTCCATCCCTCTTTCAAATATACTTCTCTCAACCATGGAACACTTTACAGTTGGTAGCAGAGATTAGGGACAGGTTAAACAGAATAAAAGCAGCAGACATAGTTGATGTCTGTTAACAGATGAACTCTATCATAGGATCCTCAATAAGGGAGGTTAAAAATAAGCTAAAGTGATCTGAACATGAAGGGGGAGCATCTTTTTTTTTTTTTCTTTTTTTTTTTCACAGGCTTTGCAACATCTCTTAGGAGTGGTAATGATAAATTCTGCACAAAGATTCTTCATGTGTCTTGCTGAAGTCAGCAAACTATTTTTGTGAAAAATGTAATGGATGGGGAGTGACACTGATGAATTAAAAAAAAAAAAAAAGAAGAAGAAAAAGAAGTGAGTTACCATTATTGAACATTATGGCAATGTTACTGACCCTGCTGCTAAAGTTAACACGCTAATCAGAAACCTATATCTGAATAGAGTAAAAGCAAAGTTGAAACTTGCTTTCTCTCTATGTTTACGGAAATGTGCTTTGTAAATGTAACAAAAGTTTAAGAAATTTTACTTTGGTTTTATCTCCATTTGTTAATCCGGGAAATTAGTTTTCTTGCAATTCACGAAATGAGCTGCCTAATGGGGAAAATAGTTTAAATACAAGATGTACTTGGTGACTCTGAAAATTCTGATTTGCTCCTGATCTCACTCATAAGAATGTATTTGATGTGCCTTTTTTAATTTATTTGGATCTCTTTTATAATTTGATCCATACCTTTAAATGTACTGTAGGAACAAAAGGATATTGGAAGTACAATATCCTTCTGGGACGGAATATAAAGACATATTAAGGAAAAGTGTACACGTAAATCCATGGGCAATTTCTCTTTTGATGAAGCCCAATTTAAATAACAAGTAAACTGAAGAGTGGCTGAAGCAGTTACCTCCTAGTTAACTTAACTTAGTTAACTAGAGGAACTATGCGGTCAAATCACATGCTAACAAGAAAATCAAGCATAGTTTTCACTTGAGGATAAGAATGCTCATCTGCAAGGGAAGGCAGTCTTGATGCCAATGAATATTTATGTATTTTGTACAATTATTGTTGAATATAGAATATGAACATTTGTTAGTGCAGGAACTGGAACCCCACTTTCCTCTTCCTATGTAAGTGTTCAAATCATTAGACTCCAAGGTCACATCCAATCCTCAGTACAGGCAATGAGTATTTCACTGTACCACACAAAGTATAACAGCTTCAGCAACAGGGAAAAAGGGGTCAGCACTGCTTTGAAATGAAAACCTTTTAAATTCACGCTTCCCCCCCCAGCAATTGGAGTGTTTACGATCACAATTTCATTATCGTATAATGTGTGTGTTTAAATTACATGTAGCTTTCATATATTGTTTAGCTATCAGTGTCATTATTATTTGAACATAAAAATATATCAACCATACACCTCAAACTTTTTTACATATATAAAGCTTGACTATATTATATATGTACAGTGTATAGTCTTTCAATATGGCTACATTATGACTATTAATTTATTAAAAATTAAATTAGTTCCTTCAGCAACTGCATTCTTTCTGAACAAAGAATGCAGGTACAAATATATTTGATTATGTGACTAGTGTAATTTCGCATTGATCGAATCAACATTCTTTTTGCCTTTATTCAGAAACTTATATTCACAAAAATTATCTCTGACTTTCTGCAGATCACGATTTTGCATTAACCTTGGCTGAGTTATTTCTCTGAAATATTTTATTTCTGTATTTCAAGATGTGAACTTCAGGTTACTTCATGTATTCCAGATTTTGGGGGATTTTAGTATATCTTCAAGATACAACAATCATGAAGTATGTTCTTTTTATTTTAGTATCCATGGAATTATGGAAAAATAGACTACATTCCTCTTATACCTTTGTCTCTCCCTTTTACAAGCTGTTTATCCTTGTTTGTTGTTCCCTCTTTTGACAAACAAATGTCCAAATAGCTTTGAAACATTTTAATGATACTTACGAAAAAGTTATCACTGAAAGTACATTTATGAAAATACATGCTTGACTCATTCATGTATGTATTTAGAGATTAATTCGGAGTAGAATAAAATTAGTGGAAGGTGTTTTCAGTTTCCCATCTGCATTCTTAGAACTTCAAATGAGTGCTGCTTCTGATTTACAGGTTAATAAAAGTTACATAGGGACAAAATATTTTGGATACAATAATAATTTAAGAAACCTCTATTCATGTCTCCTTTTCTAGTTTAAAAGCAGTCCAGGTAACTTAAAACTTAAAAGCGTATATGCACATCATCTTCTGCTTCTTTCTGAAATACAGTGAAAAGTTTTTGTTTCCTTATTTCTAACCTAGCGAATACCAAGGAGCACTGGAAATTTTGTTCTACAGGTACAAAGACAATTATTAGCCATACTTTATGCAAGTGCCATGGACAGCTGCAGGGTAAGGATCTGATTCTCCTTACACCTATTTTACACTGGTGGAGTTGCTTGTCTTGTAGCTTATTGTACATCAAAACAGAATCAGGACCTTTGTGTTTGAGAGAGTAAACTCTTCTGAGATTTACAGGTGAAATCAAATCACCCAAACCCCATTGAAAGTGAGGTAAAGAAGAACACTTCATGACATTGTATTTTGCTTACACTTACTGTTTTCTCTTCCAGTTGTGCTATAGAAACTACTCTAACAGCTCCA
>JANHFX010003778.1:0-23493 GCA_027560015.1 Chloroceryle amazona
AGGGGCGGACTGGTCCCGGGCGCGTCCCCCTTGCCGAGGAACCGGCGTGCAGGTGGAGACGGCGGAGCCCAGCCGCGGGGCGGCTCTGGACCGGCCGCGCCCGGGCGGGAACGTCCGAGCACCGCACCACCCACCGGCCGCCCACCCCCGGCAGCCGCCCTTCTCCCGCCTCCCCCGCCGCTGCCGTAGATACTGATGGGCGAGAGTTTTTAATAAAAATAATAAAACCGTGTCAAGGGCAGAAGCTGCGGACTGCCTCGGGAGCAGAGTGGCTGAGGGCAGCGGAGGTACGGTCCGGGGACTCGGGACCCTTCCCCGCCCGGGGCGGACGCGCTGCCCCAGGGAGGGCGACGGGGGCACAGCGGCAACTTAACCGCCCGGGCGCCCCCCTCACTCACTTGATCCGGCGAGGACTCATCGGGACGGGGCAAAATAGCGCACCGCGGAGCCGCGGCGCCCATGCCCGGCAGTGCGGGCGCTGCCTCCGGTGGGGCGCTGAGGGGACAGCCCCGGCCGCTGCCCCCGACCCCCTCCGCCCCGCCCGCAGCGCTCCGCCGAGTCCGGCAGCGGCCGCCAGCTGCGCCGACACCGCCGCGCATGCGCCGACTCCCGCGCCCGCCGCCGGCCGGGTCCTAGCGCCACCTCTGGGTCCCGCCCGCGGATGGGTGGACGGAGGAGGCGGGAGCAGGGCAGCGGTGTTAGGGCTCCCTAACGCCTACCGGCTGTGGAAGCATACCTGTGGGGTATACCTGAGCGGCGATGGCAGCTCGGGGTGTGTGTGAATTCCACCGTCAGAGAGCGCGGGTTTCCTGCAGGGGAGCTGTACCCGCCTGGGTGGGTTTGTCTCTCTCGGCCTCTGGAGCGAAGCCCTAAGGGGGCAACCCCAGAATTGCATTCCCTGCTGGTGGACACTCGGGCTCAAAACCCCAGTTATGGCGGGGCTTGAGGTCTGATTCACTTTTTTTCCTTCAGGGGAAACATTAAGCAATGGGCTCAGACAAGTAGAAGGACACGAAAACCCTCTCTCGTGGGATGTTGGCCCAGAGTGGCAAATACTTCCCAAAACATGGGAGTATTTGCAAGATTTCAGAGACATTTCACAAGGTTTCAGTGGTATTGCATTGGAAATTAAACCCTGCTGACATTGAACCTGAATCTGGTTATTAACAGCCTGGCTCCCGCTCCACACTGCTAAGCAGCACATTTAAAAGCACAACCATATTGGAGATAAATTATTCCAGAAACAAGCACAATTTGCAGTTATTATTTAGACAAAATAGCCATTGATTTGTCCCATACTGTGCATAGTACTTAGAGAGGCCACAACTAAGCTGAAAAAGTCATTTTGTCCCCAAAATCTGTTAAAGTGTGCATCTGGTGATTAGGGTGGTAATTTACTCCTGACGTCTGTATTGTTTCAATGTATACATATAGATCTCTTACTATTTCAAAAGGAAGATTTAGATTACATGCAGATTAGCAGACATTTTTCCATGAATCCATATAAAGGTGTTGCAGTGTCACCATCACAAAAATGAGAAAAAAACACACTGAAAAATGTTTTTTATCTAGAAGAGGGAAATGGTCTTCAGCACATGTTAGATAAAGGCTACTTTAACAACTTCTAGTGGAAGCTGAGAAAGAGGAAAAAGGATGTAATGGATGAAATCTAGATCTTGGGAGGCCAAAGAAAAATCTTTTTCTTGAAGCACTAGAAAAAATTGCTTGAAAACCCATATAAATTCTGGAAATTTATATGCTTATCGCTGAGGCTCCTGGAGGGATCTCCCTTCAGCTTTAATGTCCATGATTTCATGCCATTCGTAACGAGCTGGGGTGGACAGACTCTGCAGGTGTATTTATCCCTCCTTAAAGAGAAAGTAAAATGGATATGGATGGACATAAAATCCCATGCAACAGGGATTTTATGCCAAATCTGTATTAGCAAAAATGGTAGTAAAGTTGAAGTACTCAAGGATGTTGCAGAAATGTGGTGTGTGAAGATTTTTCTTCCTTGAAATTTGCTGGGATTTAACTGCTGGTTTGATCCTCTTTTCTGAAATCAAGAGCCCATCTGGGAAGTGTAGTATGCCACATTTGTAACCTTCAGTGAACATTGCTAATTCCATACCTAAGTAAAGCAAACTGAGCTAAGACACTGTTAAAAGGTGACATTGTACATTCATTGTGCTGTTTACATACCATGCATTCCTGTTATTACTGAAGACTTCACATGAACGCAGCCAGCGAGACAGCTTTAGGACAGGTAGGGGGTTTTCTATCAACCCATGGCAGTTTACAAAAATAGTGTCAGTTTACAGCTCAGCTCCAGCCTCGACTGAGGACAATACAGTCAGTTATAAACCAAGTCAAAAATAATTGAGGTTGTGTGTGCGTTCTTGATCGCTCTGTGGGACAGAACAAAGTACCTGAGCAAGGTTTTATAAGAAATGCACTACAAAAATATTCAATTGTTATACACCCAGTGTTTTTCCTTTAAATGCACCTAAAGCAGCAAATGAGAAGTTCTCTCAGCTGTCTCATATATGTTTTGGCTTAGAGCTCAGCTGTTCCTAGTGCATAAGGAATTTGAGGCAAGGAAAAAGAAAGCCAGGCCCTTAGACCTCGGGTTAAAAATCCTACTGAAAATGATACTTGAAGATTTTGTCTTGTGAGTTTCCATTCTTTCAGGTCCTTGGTCATAAGATGCTCTAGACCAGTTTTTAAAATTTCTGTTACAAGAACTCCATCACAAACATCAAGAGGATTCCCTAGTTGGGTAAAGATTTTTTCTGATGTTTTGCTGTTAGCTAAAACTTTATTTGCCCAGAAGAGATTTTGCTCAAAACCTAAAGAAAACAGGTCCTATTTATGAATGTCTGCCAAATGCTATAAGGCCTAGAGGAAGGTCCCTTTGGAATACTGCTTTCTACCAGGCTGTCAAACTCTGTAAGATTTCCGTGATGTCAACACTGGGAAAGAAATACACTAAAAGTTCCCATGTAATCAAAACAGTAACTATACTGGAAGTATCACCCAAGAAAAATCAGGGAAGCTACTATGCTGCTTCAGTACACGCTTTTTTGGTTGCCTTTAAACTAAATACTTCAGATTTTATTTAGGGCAAGACAAGAGAATATTTTTTACAAACAGAAGTCAAATGGAAAAGCTCTTTATAATTTTTTGAAATAAGAGTTTGCTGTTAGCAAGTAATGTTCCTTCAATGTGCTTCACAGAGACTTATGAGCATGGAAACTATTGAAGCCTAGTGAATTGGTATTGTCTGCTTGGATTCTCCAGTGTCTAATAAACTGCAAATTATGAAGCTTTTTTTCCGTGATGTGGCATCCACGATAGATTTTTAATATGAATTCTGTAGACTTAAATGAAGTGTTCATGATACAGCCTTTCCATCAATGCCAGAAGAAGGGGGTGGAAATTGCAGTGGCTCCAATAATCTCTCTTTCTTCTGCATAACTGCCTATTTTAATTTGATGTACAGAAACTTAATAAATGTCAGCTAGCTCCTCTTTGTCAAATGTGCTTGAAATTGTCCAACAGGTTCAAAAGCTATTAGAAGGGTGTGGATTGACAGATGTATGTCTGCAGGAATACTACAGTATGATCTCATAAGTCCTTCATCAGGAAACGTGACTATTAGAGGAGTGGATATTAAAGACACTCACCCAGCACATGGCTACAAGTGTCTCTAATTTAAACTGCATGAGTTGCCTGATCAAGCGGAATAGCATTAGGCACGCATGTAAGTTTATTGGTGATAATTGCCTGATACGAGATGACAGGAAACTTTATCACTGAAAAGGAATGAGTTAAGTAATGTCCTTTCATATGCTGCCATAGTATTTAAAATTATTCAGATAAGAACTGAACAGAGGAAAATACCTTTGCATGTGCTGTGGCACATACTCATGTTAATTGTGTGGTATCTACTCACTTGGTCTACTCTGATGAGCAAATTTTTCATGCACAGATTTATTGATAAGATTTTAGTCTGAACTAGAAATATGACTCTAATAGCGACATCACAATTCTTAAAGAGTTAATTTTAATATATTTGTTCCACCCACATTGTCTGTTAGATGGGAAAATTCTGTGATCCCTTTTGCTTTTGCAGTATTTGTAAAGTTTTGAGGATACTTAAGTCTTTCCTTTAAATGCACAGCTTTTTAATTGCAAGTCTGCCAGGTATTGCCTGCTCAGGCAAGTTCTGTATCTGGCATCTGTCATTACAATGAGTAATTTGCATGACTAACTGTGCCACTGTTGACCTCTGAGGATGGATTTCTGAAGCTAGATGGTGGCTTGTCAGTGTCTCATACAGGCATCTCACCATTTGTCCTTGCTTTCTTAGTGTGTTACCTGATTGTAATGGTATTCTGTTCTTTGGTCCTTCTGCTTAGCTTAGCTCTTTCTCAGCTTTGCTCCAGGTCTGTCTGCTTCTTAGCCTAGACTTGGATTTACTTAGTTTCCTTCCCTTTACTCCTTGAGCCATTTATGCTAGAGCCCTTCTGTCCGTGTTTCTCCTTTTCTGCTCTTTGCTTGGTACCCTTCTTAAGCTCTCCAGGGTCTGGTTTGCCTTACAAAGCCTGTTTTTTGTGTGGTCCTCACCAAAGTGCTTATGACTGTCTGCCCAATGAACAACCCTCCCTAATGACAGCATTCATGTCAAGGGCAGGATGGAGGTTTGTTTCACAAGAAACTTCTCAGATACACAAATACCCATCTATAAAACTGAAGGTGTACTAGTTGGTTCAGGAGTAACCTGTCTGGTAAATGCATGTTTGTAACAGGACCCAGCATTGCTCGAGACCACGAGGTAAAAGTGCCCTTTCTTTTGCAATAAAGACATCAAAAGACACAAACTTCTTCCAGTTTCTAAAGCTTGGTTTTACTTGAACACGTGTATTGGGTCTGACTTAGCTGGAGTTAATTTTCCCTGCAGCAGCCCTCCCAGTGCTGTGCTTTGCACTGAGGGCTGGAAAGGTGCTGATAACAGCCCTGTGTTGTGGCTGCTGCTGGGCAGGGCTCGCACAGCACCAAGGCTGTTTTCCAACATTGCCCCGCAGTGGGATGGGGTGGACAAGATCTTGGGAGGGACATGACCGGGGCAGCTGACCCAAACTGACCAAAGGGATATTTCAGACCACATGATGTCAGCTGAACTATAAAAGCTAGGAAAAGGACAGCAGGGTGAGGATCAGCTTGTCCTCTGAGCAGCTGCTACACGTTTGGAGCCCTGCTTCCCAAAAAGGGCCAGACATCGCCTGCTGATGGGAAGTAGAGAATAAATCTTTGTTTTCTCTCGCTTTCACATGCAGCATTGCTTTGCTTATTCATTAATCTGCTTTTGTCTTAGCTCACGAGTTTCATCCTATTTTTCTACCCCTAGTCCAGCTGAGAGGCAGGGGGGATGTGATAGAGTGGCTCAGGGTGCACCTGGCATCCAGCCAAGGTCAAACCACCACAACATGAAACAACAGTCTGGCATAAGGTAGCACTGTAAATAAATAAAATACAGAAGATTAAGAGATTGAGATCATAATCTTGAAAACACGCTGGCTTAATGGGCTCTTGCAAATGGGCTTCCCTGCTTCCTAGTTCAGCAACTTTCCACAGCTTGCTGAATTGAAATAACACCTTTGGGAAGGGACTCTAGGACAATTTTCCTTCTGTCCACCATTTCAGAGGCTTGGATGGATAACTCAGGATGGATAAATCCTTAAGCAATGTGGTCTAACCTCAGAGCCGGTCCCTTCCAACCTGGGTCACCCTCTAAACTTATGTTTCTACCTTTTTCCTTTTTGTCTCCTGTCCTGACCATTGGTGTGCTTCTAGAAGCTCCCAAGGGTCACCCTTTGGCTGGGAAGCGATCTGCTTTCTTTCTTAACTAAAGGACAGTATCAGCAACAAGGCAAGCAGCCAGCAAAACTCTCCCAAACAAAATGCACAATATGTAATTTGTACACAGTACATTCTGATCAAGTAACCAAAGAGCTATAACATCCATCACAATGTGTTTCAGTGTTTCTCTGTGAAGAATATGGATATAAGTACGTACAAGCATGGATTCTTCAGAGTCATAGCATCTGGAACAAGAAAAAGAATGGAGCGAAACAATAAGACACATTAAAAGTACGAGAATAATGTACCATACAGCAGCTGGAGAAATGAAAAATGAGAAGATTCAGATTTGCTCTTAATATTAAATGCAAAAGAAGAACTCACATTTTTCAGTCTTTAATTCTTCGGGGTTTTTTTCTTTTAAAAAAAAGAGCATGAAAATGCATAAAAATCTGCATGTCAAACAAATGATGTGAGAATCAAATTCAGCTGGAAAAATATGTCCTTGATATTGAAATTAATACGTTAGGAATAACAAAACCAACTCATCCAATAATCAGAACCAGATGAATCTGGCTCTGTGATTTCTAGGTCAACAGTCTTGGGATGTGCTACACAAGCCAGGAATTGAGAATCCTTGGTAGGGGTGTACATCAACTTATTAGGTGTTAACACCCTGTTAAGACAGTCTAGAAATCCCATCCATTCCAGCAAATATGCACAGCCAGTAAGAGACAGAAGGTTGCTACCAGAGCTAATCACTATAAGTAATTAAGCAGACAGTGGAACCATGAATTTCTTAGAAGCAATTAAGAAAGTGTCATGTGGTCAGTGAGCCATGTATCACAGAACTTGGGAAGAATAATACTTTACGGATTTAAAAGAGCAGTGGTCTTTAAAGTGACTCCCAAAGTGAGTCCAGCTAGAGGACATGAAAAGATTTGGATTGTTTTATTCCTGACACAGAATGAGTTTCTTTGCTGTTTATCCTAGGGCACTTCCCAGACCCTGTTCTTCCTTGTCTTATTCCCCTCTCCATAAGTACAGATTTCAGTTCAACAGAAAGATCTTACCTTGAAAAATATGCTGTATTGTTTTCTGGTGGGTTTTCTTCAATACATGGTGTCTGATGTTATGAGAGTCACGGAGTTTTTGCTAGGCATTCTCTCTAGGAGGCATTCACCATTTCTAACTGCTCCAGAAATGAGAAAAAGCACAGTGAACTTCAGACTCCTGTTTATTAAAGTCCACACTTCCCCTTCAGGTGAAACGAGGGATTTTACATCAGCAAAGAGCACACTTAAGTGTCTGTGATGTGCCAGTAGCACTGCTAGTTATCAAGGTTATGTGACACTTCTTATCATAAAGCCCTGGTGCCGCAAGGAATTGCAAGGGAGATCTCATCACTAGACTGTAGATGTTTTGGAGCACTGGAGTCTGTCTTTACTGCTGAGTTCTTGCGTGGCAAGTTCCTTTAATCTCATTATTTCCAGGTGGTTATTTTGTTCTCTGTTTTCATTGTCCAGCTTGAGATCCCACAGGCTGATTTGCAGAAATGTCTAAACATTCACAACTGTATCTGGGGAGTGCCCTTTGAAAATATGAAATGTTACCCATTGTGAACTACTCAGACAGTAGTAGCCTGAATTCTCAGATACTTGTATCGTACAGCCTGAGTTTCCCAGCTGTAGGGTGGAGTTGATAAAACTCCCTTCTTTCAGGGAAGTGTTGTGGAGAGGAATGTTTGTGAAACACGAATGTGCTGCGAGAGCCACAGAACGGGCCAGCAGGAAATATATGGCTGTCCCCCCTGCTGAGACTGAATAGTGGAAAGTAAATAGACCACATGCTGAATGAAGCTAAAAGAATATACTAAAAAGCTCATTCTTTGCACATAATGAAACAAGGGTGAAGGTGAAAAATGTCTATGAATATATAACTAAAGCTGGCATCATAATTAAATAAGGAATTAAAGATTCACAGACGTCTTAAACTCTGACACATCCTTATTTTTCAGCGTTAGATAAATTTTCTCTTAGGGCAGTTTTTCTTTGGGGAGGTCAGGGTGAATATGAAATTGGTTTTCAGAAAGGACTGTCTCAGTAGCTAAGGTGATTGTGCTGCTCTGCACATAGTTGCCCTGCAGTACAGAGTTGCTGTCACACCCGGTTGTTCCATCTAATTACACGTACACTTATGGAATTACCTTCTGTAATAGAGGTCCCAGGGCTGAAATAAGTGACAATAAGAGCTCAATGCTGATTAAGAATTAGCAGAGAATTTAGTAGAGGTGATGAAGCACAATCTGTTGTTACTTAAGTAATCAATTTCCTCTACCCCTTCTTCCCATTTGTTTCACCTTCTTCCTTTTCCTTATCCTTCTCTTTCTCTCTGCTATTTAATTTCTCCTATTCTAAAGATCATGTGCTGCTAAACATGTTTTGTTTTGTTTGTTTTTTCCTCCTAAATTTCTGTCCTTTACCCAGACTCTTCTCTGCATTGAGATTATCATCCAGGAGCCAGACAAAGAAGTGTCTGAGGTGAGGGCTATGTCTGAATCACGCCAATGTCTTCCAACAACATAGCCTGTAGCTATGATGCATGAGATGCTGTAACAGGAATGATGTTCCCTTCTTGGATCTGAAGGCCCTCCTGGCTGGCTCAGAGTTCCCATGAAAACTGCTGCTGAAACTGTCATTAGAGGCTTGAGAGAGATGCAGGATAAATCAGGACACAGAAATGACAGAGGTGAGTGGCAATGCAAAGACATTAAGAGCAGGTGAGATAGACAGGAATGTAAAAATCTAGAGAATGATGGAGGGATGCTGAGGCTTGAAAAAGAGCCCAAGTATCTGAAGACATCTGACCTAGATATGACTTTGCTATTATTACAAAGCCTGTTGGGAGATGAAGATGCATTAGACTGAAGCTCTTCAGAGAAGGAAAGAAAAATAAGTTGTCTGCCTTCAATTTTCTACATGCTAATAAAGTTCTTTTTCCATGTTAGAAGACAAAATTTTTTACCATGACTTTTTAACTCTGACGTGTGATAATTGGATCTGTATTGGGCTAAGATATGTGCCTGACAAAATACTTATCTAAATAGAGAAAATATAAAAGACATGGAAAGTCTTTATGAGAAGAATAACTCTCAAAACATCATTTATTCTACTGAATATCTGGAATTGTCCAGTGGCAGGCTTTGATTGCTTTGAATTCATGTGCACAAGAAATGAACATATTTCAGTATCTAAGCCAAAATTGGTTTCGTACCCAGCATGATGACTGAGGCCAGCGTTACTATCATATTTTTCCTTCACATTGTATTGTCTCACATTTCTGCAATATGAAATATTCTCTCTGTAAGAAAATGGGCTAAGATCATGAGAATCAGTAAATATAAAATTCCATGAATGTCAGAATCAGAAGAGATCTCTCACGGGACAGATGATGACCGTGACTTCTCACCATTTTTTTTCCTACTTAGTGTATATTATCAGAAGTAGGTTGCTTATGCCATAAATCCCTGCACTATTTTTTTGTGGGTAGTACTCAGTACAGGCTCTGATTTTTTCTTGGAGCCTCTATAGTCTTGCTGCAAGACAAACAGCAATATGGCATGAATATATACAGCTTTTGAATCATTGCACAGCTTCATCTGAACACAAAACCTCATTATGTTCACAAGTACTTGCAATTCTCAAGTATTTTGAATTTTAAGTTGGCATATGAGAATGTATGGCATTTATCTGTTAAACTTCCACCATAAAGAGTCTCTTTATAATACCTTTCCTGAATGTAACCCATTTTTCAAATGGATGAATTGGCTGCTTGTCATGTAAACAATGTGTTATTGAAATGTTGATGAATTACTCCTGTGGACCAAACACCCTGGTGAAGGAGGGTGCTGGATTTGCAATGCACACATAAGGATGCAGAACTGGACTGCCACTCAGCGGTACTGGAAATCATCAGTTCTTGTACCCCTACCCATTGGCACTGACATGGCTGAATACAGCTACGTAATCAACCAGATAAGATAAACTGGGCACAAAGAGAGGTAGAGAAATGCTGTACAACTTCAGTTGAACATCCTAGCAATTCCAGAGTGATTATAAATAGACTGTAAGTGATTCTGAAAAACACTAGTGGGAACACAAATGTCATAAAGCTCAATTTTATCCAATAGGAAAACACCATTGTTAAAGTGAATTGTCTGCTCTGAGCTGTCACATCAGTGACTTGGACACATACCTACTGTCATTTATCCATGATTTTCCATGGAAGGTGTTAAAATGACATTACAGTCCCAGTGGATTGTTCATCAAAGAACTCCTACTTCAGTGCGACAGCACTGGGATGCTTTTGATAGCTACGACATGCCTTATTTTAAATCATCCTCTCTGCATCACAGTGGTATGCATCAGTTCTTCTTTTTCAGGATCAAAGGACATCTTACTGCATATCAGAAACTCATTAAATCTATATTTGTAAATAAAGCATTTGTTCCACAGCACCAGGTGTCCTTGAACCGCTACAATGAACAGCTCTGCAGGACATGCCCTAAATGTACTCAAGGCTCCAGTGAATGATGCAAATGTGAGTTGTCTGTTAAGTGTCCTGGGAACAACTTGTTATAGCCTATAAAGCAGTAGAAAAAGTGCACACAATGCTATTCCCAGAACTGAGGCATGAATCTAATTAGACTCCCATCAAATGTCTTATTTGCGACTGAAAGATTGCTGGACTGATTACAAAGTTTGCTTTAAAGATTAATAGGCTAGATTAATAGCCATAGTTCTCATCATGTATGGAATACTTCTTTATGCACCTCGTTGTACAGATATTCATTGCTTTGGCTTTTATGTAATATATGTCTATATCGCTGTTACTTTTGCAAATGAGACCTGCCTTGGGTAATGTTTTTAGCCTGTCATTTCCTGTTTTCCAAGTTAGAATTCATTTTCAGGTTTATCAGCAATTGAATACCCAGACTGGTATTCATAATTATTAAAAAATGTTTAATTCAATCCAGTAAGACTTTAAAAATTGAAGCAGAACAATTTATACACGCAGCAGGATTTTATACACAGAAGTGATGAAATACAATAAACCTTCTTCTGGGGACAATTTGAATTTATAAGGGGATACTGGGGGTGGCAGACAAGCAAAAAAGAACTTTCATCTGTGTCCCATCATGACAACAACTTCTTGGTACCGATGCTAAAATGATTAGTGTTATCCCTAGCCTCACACTGCACACAGCTACTGAGCTGCGAGGACATGCTTCCCTCCCACCAGTTTCTGAAACTTTGAATGGCAATTTCATTGCAGAATGCTCAACTGTGGTTTCACAAAAACTTCTCTAATTAGCCTATAAAGTCCCTGCCCTAGCTACTAACTAACTATAATGACAATGAAATTTTTGTGCATTACATCCTTTTTATTCATACTTATTTGTACATATATAATGAGTCCTCACCAGTGTAAAAATCTAATGCCATGTGTTACATTTGACTTTTAAAGAATCCAGAAGAAGAGAGGGGAAAGTTGCACTGGCAACAGATTTTGAGAAGACCAGAGGTAAAAGGAAGTGTCTGGCTGGAAGTACAATTTCAACACTAGAATATGACATTTTAATTTCTTAAGGATGAAAGAAACTGCATTTCTGGTTTTGACCACTCACTTGACCTCTTCCTTCCTCCTAGATTTGACATGGTCTTTTTTCTGATTTGCTTTTCTGAAGTGATTGCTGTTCTATTAATTTAACTTTCTCTTCATCAAATGCTGATCCGTGTAGGAGACTGCCATCCAGACTATTTTTTGACCAGCCACCATTTTTTCCCACTCACTTACTGGATATATCTTGGTCTTTCATGAGTGACCACGGCTTTTCAGTACTCTCCTTCACTGTCTTCTCTCTTGTGTTATTCATCTGCTGTGTTTCCTCTCTCCTTTTTCTTACCTGTAAATCTTTTTTGTCCTTCCCCCCAACCTTATCAACACCAATTTTCCTTTCATTTTGTGTATCCTGAATTCTGCTAGACAAATACTATAGCTACATAGAGGTTCTCACTGTAAGCTCTTCTATTCTTCCTTTATTTCTTGTACTGACATTTCCCATGTGCTTCCTCTTTACCTTTTCAGCAGGTCAGCTAATTCTTTCATTTTCTTGTAAGCATTCCTCAGTAAAACTTTGCTTCTACCAGCTGATGTAAGTGAAATCTATCTTTTGGAAATTCCTCCCTTTCTGTATCTGCCTGTTTGTAGTCCACACTGGTTCCTTCCTTCTCTGACATGAAGAGATGATAAATTTGCAGCTGGGACTAAGCAGGATTTTTCATACCATCACATATGATGTGTTAAGAACGTGCTTTACTTCGTTACACGGGAAAATGAATACTCCACCCATAAGAAAACAAAAGTTTAGGTGACTGAATGACCAAGACGGAGTTATGTGTGACATGATCATAGCTGAAATATGTATCTGTACACTTACAGTTGCGTTGCTGTTTTTTTCATGCTATCGTCAGGGCTAACTATAGCATATATACTTAACTCTGTGTTGTACTCTTAAACATTGACATATTTTTTCACCATTGTTTGCTGTTCTTTTCTAAATCTGAGAGCATAAAGGTTTAAGAAAGTTTTGTTAGTTCTGTTAGTCACTAAGTTGGACCATTGACACATTTGACACATTTGCTTAATCATCGGTATTGTTAAAGAGGCCTTCTCTGGGCACAGCATTAGATCATGTATATTTTCTGTTTCATTCAAGAACATCTTATAATAGAAGGAATCAAATAAAAGCTCTTTAATATGAGGAAGATTTTATTCAGAGAAGGAAGCCTTGTTTGATAGAGGTCTTAATGAGATAGAATAGTGGCTGTGCTCAACTGAGAAGTATCCACAGGTTCTCTGGCATCTTAGGTCCTCACTCAAACTAATCATTCTCCTTTATTCCATAAAAAACAGTGTGTCACCAGTGGTGAACCTTTCATGGGATCACCATTACTTAGGCAGTGCTTAAAGTATTAAATTCTCCACTGGCAGATGTTTGCCTTACAATATCTTCTGAAAATATGTAGGTAAAGTACATATATGCTTTGTCCATTACATGACTTTTTTATAAAAGTAATAATAGGAACAAAAGGAATTTATAACTAAAACAGGACAGCAATGCCTGAGAAGTTGTGCAAGTGAAGCGTATCATCCTTCAGCCCACAGATTTGTTATTTCACGTCCACTCCATGTTGAACAGAGGAAAATACTTGGAACATAAGGAAAAATTGAAGGTGATTAAGATAAAACTATTCTGAAGCCTGATTTTGCCATTCAATTGTGTTGTTTCCATGGTAACTCCTGCATCACATGGCACCTATGTACATGATGCAAAAGCATTTCTTAAAGTTACACAAATACTACCAGGAAGAGCAAACTTTTGTGTTTCTTTTATCAGTGTGAAGTGAGTGGTTTATTTTCATTACAAACACAGGATTTTCCGTAATTAACTGGGTACTTAAGATGTGACATTGTAAACAAATTACTTTTCGTAAGTGAAAACCATGTGATATTTAAAGATGGAAAAACAAACAAACAAAAAAGGTTTTATGAGGAAGGAGGAGAGCAGTGGGTTAAAGGGACAGCTGGTGCGTGCGTGTTACCCGATATGGGAGTTCTGCTCTCTGTTACTATTTTGTTACTGCTGTGGCAGGCAGCAAATGATAGCTCTAGTAATTCACTGAATGAGGCACGTGTATCGTCCAGCTGTACCCATGCCTTCAGCCTTCCTGTGAACAAGCTGAAGAATATAGAGTCTCTACAGAAAATCCTTTAGAACTCACCAGAGGTGAGGAGGAAGCTGGCAGGATTCTATAAAAAATACTTTAAAACTTATAGAATTTATCTGACTGTGAGTCCTTTTTATTTTTGACATTATCTTACAAGATTCTATAAAGTGACTATTATTTCCTCATGAAACCTGTAACATAAATAAAAATATAATGAAGTTGTAACATTCCATTAAATTCTATAGGTTTACTTTTATGATTTCTTCTTGCCCTTTTTAAAATTCTGTCTTGTAAAAATCTTACATAAAAGCACATGGATGCCTTCACTGAATATATACACTGTTTTCTTTTCCTATCCTATCACTTTCAAATTCTGAATCTGTAAGTATGTATTATGTCAGCTGAAATGAGATATGCAAGGACAGATAATGGAAAATAGTATTATAAACAAGATCTGAGGAGCATCGCCAAAATAGCACATGTATATATACATATGCATTCACACACGTACACATGTACATATACAGAGTGGATGTGCATTTGGAAGTGGGTGATCCAAACGTAGATCTGAGTGGGTGATCGAAGCTGAAATCCTCACCAGATGACAGTATTCATCCTTGACTCAAATATGATGCTTCTGAACTAAAAATCTGTATAATACAGTGATTTGTAGTAGTGAATAAATTCTTAAATCTCTGAGACACAGAGCACCTCCAGACTATAATTGTAATTGCATGTGACACTACATACAAAGCCGTTTTGCTCTGGCTACTACGAATTTTGCAGGGACATTTGAAGACTGATCTGAATGGCCTTTCTTTTAAACAGCTTGATGTGACCATATCAGTTGCTGCCCATTGTTATATATTTAGCAAAATGTGCCTATATTTTTGAAAGGCAATACCACAGAATGATTAGACATTAGCTTTATTCAGTCAACATTGATTGAAAATAGAAAAGAACAGGAGACAGATGCCCACATATGTCCATTGTGGTTTTAGGTATCTGTATAATAGCTTTCAGTCCTAGTGTGATAATTTAACTTTCTTTCCCTTCTAGCTTGTTCCAGACACTGTCCCATTTGGCACAGAATCTTCCAGTTCTCTGTTGGAAACCAAATATTTTTCTTTGCAGGGGCAGACCTTCTTCAGTCAAATTCAACTAAGTGGCCCACAAGGGAGCTGTCTCTGTTGTCTAAGCTAGCAAGATACATTTATGAGCCAGCATCAGTAAATAAAGGAGGCAAACTACATCTGGCCTCCAGAACTTGAGGTCATTTGAGCAATTCCAGAACCACAAGTCAGCAATTTAATGGAATTTCCCATTCAAATTATTAGGGCACATTAGACCATACCACAAGCCAAGACATTGGATTCTTAGCGCATTCCCGCAACAAAAATATGCCACGAATGAAGCTTTTCTGTCTGGCATCTCTTACATAATTTTTTTGTTGTTGTTGTTGTTATTCTGTGAAACGGAGTACAGAGGAGTTCAGAGAGAGACATTCCTTGAATATGAAATACGTGCTTTTTAATGAACTCTGCAGCCTACAGTGAGCCATATACCTAGTATGAGGCAAGGCCAGTCAGAGAATGTATTCCCTGTCTAAAATAGGGGGACACAGCAGGGGCAAGGAGAGGTGCTGGGGAGGGCCCATAAGAAAGCAGGCCCCCGTAAGGGCTTGCCAACAAGAGACCAGAATTGGCAATTCCCATGAGCAGGCAGAATGTGCTCCAACCCCAAGAATCAGATGCGAACCCTGCCAGTCATGTGGTTGAATAGGGATGAGAAAATAAAAGTAGAAAATGAGTGCTTCTTGGTGGGAAGAGTGTGGTTTTATTCTGTGGTGCTGCTGATAGGGTACCACACGGTATGAGAAATATTATAGAGGCCATTTTAGCTAAAAGAATATATAACTGATTATCCAGCCAGTGCATGTCACTACCCAGAAAATGAATGCATTGCTCTGAGATCTAACATTTATTCAAATATAAGACCCTAAGAATTTAAAAAATGCAATTAGAAAACACTACAATCTATTCTTGTAAATTACCTGTTGTAATTTTAGCTCTAGACAACAGTGACAAATTACAGTCCTCATTTCAAGAATATGAGAAGCATTACATAATGCAGATCTATACTGTTTAGAACCATTAATCATCATCCTCTGGAAGCACTGTTTGTGTTAAACCTGTTTACAAAAGAAGAGACCTGCTAAGACATACTATTTTAGGCTTTTCAAGTAAATATGCTTTAGAAGCAAACATTTTTAATCTGAATTTATGTTTAGCCTCAAAATGGAAAAATAGCACAAATGCAATCACATCAAAGAAATGTTGACATCTGTGATAAAAAAGATTAAAGACCTATTTCTATTTTTACCAAATACCTGTTACTATGTTAATTAGCAGCTAAACGTTCTTATAAAATTACAACATTGTGTTACCTGTTAGTTTTAAGATTATATTTCATGCAAAGAATGGGACCACTAGATATTTTTCAAAAATTTATAAAACAGTGTCTTGGAAAGTACATCAGGTTCCTCTGTCAAATTTTTCAAGTGAGATTCTCCCTTTCTATGTACAGAACACTATCAATTGCAGAGTACCAGATTTCACTGCTAACAACAGTCATTCTTATTGCTAATGATATTAGGATATAAATATAATCACAGTCAAACTGAAATAATAGCTTTTTATTAAATCTGACCCCTATTGATGAAAGATGGTCAATATCAGGTTAGACCAGGATTTGGCTTTTTTGAGCCTGTAAAACTTTTTAAGGTTTCTTAAATGCTCTTTTTATTTATCAAATAGTGCTAAACCCTTTCGATAGGAGAGGAATTTACCTGTCAGTAGAGGAATTTACCTAGGTTATGAAAGATTCAAGTTCAGTCTGCAGGTCTGCCATTCTTCCCTGCCACAGAAATTTGCTCTAACCACCAAGAAATCAACTCTGCTGTGGTCTTCCTAAGCTAAAGATGGATAACAACTTTTTGAGTCTGTACATTTTGTTTAAATTATTCTCAACAGAGCTGTGAAGCTGAGTACCCAACAACTCAGGTAGACAGAAAAATCTCTGGAGTAGCTCTATAGCGGTTTCTCTCACACTTAGCACTCAGGGGACTAAGTTAAGATCAAGATGAAAAAGATCTCAGGCCCAACATCTAAATAAGGCAGAAAAGTCTCCTGAATTTGCTTCTTATCTCCCAAGAGTTTCACAATCACAAGACTGTTATACCTCTTGCTCTCTTTGAGTATTGCATTTCAGTAAAAGTCCTGCTGAAGAACATAGGTTGTGGCAAGTTCCTCAGTATACAGTGAATGATTATTTTCCAGCTAAAAAAAATTGTTTCATTGAAGATTTCCCAGTCAGCTGCATTCCCAAGTGTTTTGAGCTAATCTTTAAGGACAGAGACACAGAGAAGAGCAGAGAAGATGTGAGACGGAAGATCAAAGTGAAATGCAGGATTTCTCATTAATGGGGAAAAATACTTAGTTTTACTTTTCTAATTAAATTGTACTGAAAAATGCAGTAATTTTATTACTTTCCATATAAATTATTGGCAGTTCATTAACAATATGGAGATTTTTTCTTAAGAAAAATATGTTCTCCTGACACATTAGCTCAGAGCTGCTGACATCTTGTATATTCAACTTGCGTCCTCCCATGAAGTAGAGCTCTCTTTTCTGGTAAAGCCCGTACTTCCTCTAACTTTTGTGATAGCAACAAATCTAATAGGCAAAAGATATGTGAATATAAAAGACCAGACAGTTCTGCAGCCAACATGCATGAAAATGAGAGCTGGGAAATCTCTCAGTTAGAATGTGTCCACCAAAATTAACTTGTTTATAAGATCTGCTCATGGTAGAAAAGCTGGTTTTGAAGTGGCATTCCTATCACTTGCTACACTGGAAATACACTGTTTATTTCAATGAACGCCAGCTAATATCATGGCACTTAATTTTCCAAATTGACTATGTAGCTCTCTTCATATTTTGTTGACGTGCAGTACTGATGCAAGGTGGATGGTCTGACAGGCCAGCTCTCCACATGCACTAAAATAAAAGAACGTCGCACACTTAAGATTTAGACTTTTGGGGTTTTTGAAAGAATTGGCCTTGAAATACAAGGGAATTGTGGACATGGCTGAAAACTTGAAACAAGATCAATCTTTCTAAAATGGACTGCAATGGCACTTACTGCCTGTTCTGTCTTAGCAACGCAATGTCAAATGACCTTGGCCGTGCTTGCATTTATGCAAACATTAGGTAATTTGTTACATCACTATGGTACGTGCTGACTGCAAACCTTCAGCAGTCATCTAAAAATATGGTAAGGTTACTCAACCAATCAAATCAAAAACAAAATAGGTATTAATTTAGCCTGTGGGCACTTTTTATTCTTTATTTCTGTAGTAACTAACATGGTGGGACTCACTACATGTGGGACCATGAATTTGCATTTCAGAACAAAAATGCTAAACAACAATAACCTTAATGTAGGCTGATGCAAGTCAGTAGGGAATAATATTAGTTTGTTTTTAAGCTAAGCAGATATATTTTTAATTGACTAAGGATATATGAAACAGGTGTGGTTAGATCATGTAGAGTATTTGTAATGGTTAAAAATATCACACAAAAAATATCAATAGGACAGATGGAGAAGAGTTTATGTAGTCTTCAAATTGTTTGCATTTTCATCAATGGTATACATAGATAATAAGGTAGCAAGTAAATTAGCATCTCCAGAACATTCACTTGATTATATCTTTAGAGCATCACAGTTACAATGTGATTACCATCTCAAATGCATCCTGGAATAAAATTTCAAGGAAACAGTTGTTCTTCCATTTTGCCTAACATTATCCCAGCAAGTAGGCAGGCCTGTCTGGAGGTAAATTCCAGTAGATCTTCTCTCCCATCATAAGAAATTACAGTATTTGCATTCTGTCACAAGGACCTGTCCTCTCTTGCAACTCCTCTGAGTGTGAACTCTGGATTCTCAGGTGCTGTAATCTCTGCACAGCTCTCACTTAATGATCATGAAGGAGAAGGTGACTTAAACATATCTCACAGTGTATGCCCAGGAGCAGTGAAGATTCATGCCCGCCCTCAAAGTCTGCATCCTCTCCCGTGGAAAATTTCTCGGAGTATTTCCTTCCCCTGCTACTGCTTTCAACTTCTTTGACTTTGTTCCAGGGCCAAAGGAGTCTACAAGGGCATGAATTTGGGTGGAGACACAAGTACAGTGTCATCTTTTAACTTTCAGTGGACTTTTTTTCTTTTTATTTTTTTTTACCTGTTCCATCTGCAGACCGCAGCTCTCAGAGGGCACATCTGAGCAGCATGGAAGATAGATGGTGTCATATCCCACTTTCTTCTGTGCCACTGATGTCGCAGCAGCCATTTATAGCATTTCTTGCTGGAAAGCTAGCACATAGGGACTTCTGCCAGCCACAAGAATGTGCTGACCTCATGGAAAAAAAGTATGATTGTAAATCTGACAATTATAAAAAAGGCAAGAAATATCTCTCATTACAGATAATCAGCTAAAGGCATTTGAAACTTGAACTTTTACTATAACTGTTTAAATAATCACTAAAATAATTCTTTTCAAACTTTATTCCCATGCATGCCACATGACCAAGCATTCAGCATTTTAAGAAAATCAAGTGAAAAAAACCAGACAGTCTGTGAGCAGCAAAACTGCTTAAGCTGGTTGCTTGTGCATTTGGCTTACAACAGTGAGTTATGTTGACCAACTGAAACTATGGCTGGGGAGATCATTGCTCTTGCATGTGGATTTTCATGAGTCTAATAGGTGGCAGGTTCATACTGCAACCTTTTCCTCAGTGAATGGAAGAAAAAAAAACAAAACCAAACCCAAAACTATTAGGGACAACACAGCATTTAAGGAATACAAAAATAATCTCTAAAATAACAGCTTTTCTTTCAGATACATTGAAATCAGTCAATTAATTCAACAGAGATAGGGCAGAGTGAAAGGTCAGATAAGTAACTGTGCATACAAACATATGGATTGCTCATATAAGCTTTATTTCCTTGGGAAGTCAGGATAAAACATTCCAGTGATTAATATATAAACAGCAATTGCTCATATCCTGCAGACTTGCAGGAAATAACTGAAATCTGCAAGTAAATTTAACTGAGTCTGTAGCAGATGAAATTGACTAAAAGATGAAGATGTAATTGCCTGAGCCTGTACACAAAATCGAGCTGAAAAATAAATGGCAGTTCCATTTTCCTGTTGACTGTTAAAGAAAATTAATTATCTGGAGCCACGGATTTGCTTCTAGAAATAGGAACGTGAATCTCAGAATTTGAAAGAGTTTTTAATAAGTAGAGAAGGAAAGAGATTTCTCAGATAGATTACCGTCTAGCCACATGACTTCTGGGCCAAATTTGCCCTTTTGAGAATCATTTCATGGAAGTGTGAAGTTTCTGCATAGTGCTGCACTAGACAAGGGGAACATTATGTATTTGATAGACTCACCCAGCGTTTTCCTAGGATCCAGCTTTGGATGGAGTTTCCCATTACATAAAGTTGATTGCCCAGAACAAATACGATCATGCTGTAACCCTTACATGGTGCTCAGTCTCAAGACAATTTAGTTATTTAACTAATGTGCTCCCACAGCCATGGTGTGTAGTACAGCAGGAATGATAGTTATTTCCTGCAGAGGGAGAGTGACGCTGTGGCTGATGTCCCTGCAGCAGCAGAAGGGGTGGAATAGGAGAGATGGTGAAGTCCATGGCAGCTGGGAGGGACAGCTGGGCTGGGAGACTGGGAGAACTGGAAAGAATGGAAAAACAGCAGCAACAGCAGAAAAATAGCAGGCAACAAACAGGAAGTGAGGAGGAATTATAATTAAGAGCCTGATGCTGACACTGGCAGAGGGAACTGCTAGGAATGCTGCGATCGACAACACATGCTCCCAGCAGTGCACCGTGGTGAATGGATTCTGGCCCGCCAGACAGGACTGCTGTAGTGCACCAGTGGCAGGTGCCAAATAAAAACAAAATGCTCTTTTCTAGTAGTTTGAGAGCTACCCAGGCTTGTAGTTTTATGTAGGCTCTGCTGCACCACTGCCTGGTGTCACTTTGCTGTCACCGTGTCTTAACGTTCTCCTGGCTAGGCCTCAGTGACAGCAGGGTCTGCTTTCTCCGTACATCAGCAATCTTTGTGTGCAACGGGCAGTGAGGCTCCATGATGAGAAACAGAAGCATAGGAACCAACCAGCAGTAGCTGAGAGTGTCAGTCTAGGGATGGGCTAGGTGGGTCATTCCTGATTTTTTCAAATCAAAGCATTAGAAACCTGTCCTTGAAAACAAAGAAACAAAACATAAGGACTATAGTTCAGGACACACTGGATTAGACAAGCGTTAAAATCAGAATACTGAAGAAATTATGCAATAGTGAGAGTCCTAAATGGGTACAGAAAGCTCCTTAAATCATATTGTTTAGAAGACAGAATGATCTGGAAGGAACAAGGAAAGGGGAAGAGCAATGGATTGATAGCAAGTGGAATAGAGACTGAGAGGATGGAGTTAGAGATGTGTCAAGCAACCTTACATGTGGGAAGAGATATAAGAAATTACAATAATTGAAAAAAGACATGATAGAGATCTGGAATGGGTAGGGACAGAAGAGAGGGAGAAGATGTAAAAGTCTCAACCCCATCTAAGAAGTGTACATCAGAACATAAATCCATGTATTTATCAGGTTTTTTTCCTGTCAGCTGAAAACTAATGAAACCTATGCAAGCAATTAGCTTTAATAATCCTTTATGCCATGTAATATTCCTTTATGCCATCATTCTGTCACAAGTGATGATACATGATTTATGTGAAACATTTGCTGCAGAAATGCCATCAACATTAATAATGTTATATCAACAGGAGAAGGCAGCAGCTCCTGTGGCTTCCCTTCCTTTCTTGGTGCTAAGCAGTTCATCGCTGTATAATGTTGACTGTAATTCGCAAATTGAATTTCTTTCTACCTTGAGTTCACGGCGGGTGTTTCATTCTTTTCCACTGTATTTGCATCCCAATAAACACTGTCATTAATCCATGTGTCCTTATCAGGAGCTGCTCTAATTAGGCTGTTCTAAAAGTTAATCAATAGAGTTAATTCTTTACATTTATACAGAACAGGAAGTTTTCCATTGTAAAAATAGTTCCTTTTTTTTTTTTATGGCCTGAGTGAACAACCACTTCTGAAATGTCAGTTTAAACCCAGTTCCATCAGTATGTCATGGCAAGCAGCACTTGTACACACAATTCCACCGAACCCGGTGTGGCTACTCATTTGATTATACAGTGTGAATTAACAGTGGCAGAAATTAAAAATGTGACAGTATCTCCACCTGTCTAAATAAAACCAAACCAAAACAAACATACTGAAGACTGCAAGTAGGTAAATAAGTTCGTTTGCTTTTCAATAGATTCTGAGCAAAGTTGAGTTGTATTTTTGTTTCTATTCTACTACATAATCCCCTCCCATCCCCTACTGTAAAGCACTACAGTAAACAACTTTTGAAGCAGGTCCCTATTTTTACAGAAGCCTTTCACGTGTTCCAATAAACCATGAAACATAAAAGGGAGCACTCCTAACTGGAGAACAGCAGCCAGCCCCACGACTACTTTGTCATTCAGTTGGCATGCTGGAGTTCCACTTTCCTTTTCCACTAATGTAGACAGTGCACATGCTATTACTTGAAAGGATGACAGAAACACAGCCCCAGGAGCTGTGGGTTTTGGTTTCCTTGATATGGGCACCACAACACACAGGAACTAGATGAAAGTACCCTTGCACAATATCCTTCAGCCCGCTATTCCCAAGCTTTCAAAGATGAGAACATGGCAAACTCAGGCATGAAGACTGGAGCATAGGCACAGTCACAAGCTCTCAATGTCCTGGTTGTCCTCAGATTTTGGTCATGAAGTAAATGGTAAGAATTTATTGTATGACTCATTTCAGTTGTGGTTTTAAGAGTGGAGTCTTTGTACAGCACCTGTGTACAGCATTGTTCCCTTAAGCTTCTCTTGCATGCAGTGTGCTCCCAAACACATCAGATTTATTTTTTTTCTCTTTAAAAAGCATTAAATCCATTACTGAGCAAAAAAGAGATCCCACGAATTCACATTTCCCTGAATTCACGTAGGTTTTTCCTAAAGAATATAGGATGTCACTTTGGCACAGCACTTTTTTCACAAAATTGATAGTTACTGTTGCAACTTTTCTTCCAACTGTAATGACACAGGAATTAAAAAAAATGCTTAGCTATGTCCTATGGATGTGAGACGTAGCTAACATCAGTCTTCATAAAGGCTACACGGAAAATTTATGCTTCACTTCCCCAATGCAGTCATCCTTAGCTAACCACTCACAACATACGAACATAAAACATGAGAAGGGAATGCCATTTTCCATCAGTCCTGACACTCAGAAACATCCCACACAGGTTTTTACTCAGATTTGGCTTAAGCATACACTTTCTTTCCTTGCTTGGCCGTGTGTGGCACAGATGAGAACACAGAAATGAAATGAAAAACAGCAACTTGTTCTGCTACTGCAGTTCCGTATGCTCCTGTACCTACACCTGACATCACACAAGCCTTAAAAATTCCTTCCTTCCTTTCCTTCCTTCCTTCAAAAAGCAATCTAGATAAAAGCATCAGCTGATCATTAGAGCACTATTAGACAGCGACAAAACAGTGAGGAAATAAACTGTTTAGGAGGTTGAAACTGCAGGAAAATATGGTACCTGGACGGCTCTCTACCACCTGCTAACTGCTCGGGGAAACCGCCCCGAGCA